>JANEYF010005281.1:0-28471 GCA_029963845.1 Rhamnusium bicolor | reverse complement strand
CAAGTTTTTTAAACCCTTTAATTTTATTTTAATCAGTAAGTAGGTAACACTAGATATTCTGTGGTACGCAACATTGGCCATTGGCCGCAACCAGTCGAATATGTGAATCCACCTAAACAATACTCTCACCTTGCCACAACTAAACCGTGGAAGTCAACAATAATCTCTCAGCCGAATGAAATCGAATGACTTAGTAAAACCTGGAAACGTACCTACATCTCCAGTATTACCAGATTTGTTCATGAACTACAGGAAGAGCAGAAGTTGCAAAATGCCGAACTGCCCAAAGTGTGAAAAACCTGTTTACTTTGGTATGTACTTACATATAGCTGTATTAGGTAGTTAGTATTGTCACTTTTGGATTACTAATAATAATTGTACGTCATTTTTAAATTTCTTTAACTGAATCAAATGAATAGTGAAAGTAACAAAAACATCAGTATAAAAATATGATTATATTTTATGAGTGTGAGTGATTAGTTTTTAAATTCTCTAAAGTGATTTAAGTGTGGTAAATAGGTAGTAGAAAACTCTGATTCCTTCGATTTTTTCCTCTTTTTAACGTTGTATTAATATAATAAATGTGTATTTTAGGTACTCATGGTACCTTAGATATAAATATTTTTCCAAGTAAAGACAAATTTCATTATTCCAAAGACATTCAAAGTGTAAAGCAAAATAAATGTTGATGGTTCGACTGTTGAACATAACTTAAATTTGCTGAAACGTCATTATTATGGTATATTGTTTACAAAATATAACGCTATTATCTACATCTCAAATTCTCTGTATAAACATATGCAATATACATATGCTTAAGACACACCTACTTTAAGTTAATCTGAACAATAAATGTAGGCACTATATTATAGCAAAGTTTTTTATTTAATTTAGTACTAGTAGGTATTTTCTAAGTAAATATATAGGAAAATGCAACAAAAAGTGTACATTTTTATGTTTTCAATTTATTAAAATGATAAAGTGTTTATTATATCACCTAGTGACCTAGTAACATGGAGTATGATCAAAATTTTTATATTATCTCCCAGCTATTGGTGTATTTTAGTCAGTGTATCACAAATTCAAACATGAAATTTTGATTTAAAGTCTTGTTACTTTTCGTCATTTCCTCTAATTCCTCTTCATCTTTTTTAATTTTCATTCTTTTGCATCGTTTTACTACACACTAAGAAAATGTGTTGTCTGAAGAGTTTCAGACCTCTTAATGTAATTTTTCTTGAATGAAGAAGGTACAAAGTATGAGCAGGTATTTGTTGTTTAGTGCAATCTAAATGATAATAATATCTGTCATGTGTCATGGTACAAAACAAAAATCTATCGCAGATGATTATGTGTAAAAACATATTTTAAGTAGTAGAAAATTTTTCATATCGTTATATTTTGAAATCTTGATATGTGACCCATTTTGCGTCAGCCGTTCTGGCACTACAGCATTTTCAGTAATTTAATTTGTGTGTGTGTATGTATGTGTGTGTTGATTTTAGATTTGCATTGGAAGTTTCCATTAGCACACAAGATTTAAATTATTTCAGTAATTTAAATTTTTGATTATTATTGCATAAATTCATTTCCAGCAAGAATAACTATTTTAATGAAATATCCGGAGACAGGTTTTCATCCTAATTGGGCATATTTGAAATTTGACTCCAAATTACAGGGTGGTCCATGTTTAAGTTATGACATCATCGAATATTTTTTTAAATAGAACGTACTGTTTTTTCTTAAAAATATGGAAAATACATCGATTTAACCTCCGAATTAGCATTCCAAATTGATATTTGTGCAATACTTTATAGTATAAAGGGCGTATACATGTTCAAGTATATTATACAATAAATACTGTACAATTAATTGGTCAAAAGAACTTTTGTCACTTGGTGTCGATATCACAATAAATATCGCTGATACAGCAAATAAGACGAAAATAAATTAGAGGCTTCAACGCCCTATTTCAAATAATGGCGAAGTTTTGGAACTAAGTTTCTTCGATTTTTGAAGTTTTGTAGAAAAAAACCTCTTTAAAAATTATATCAATACAGGTCATAAATTTAACAGATAAATATATATACATACTTCTTTAACGATGCTGTTACTGTTTTTTTTTAAACTTAAAAACAGTTCTGTTGTTTGTATGTGCCTGTTCTTAAATTCATCTATGGATTGTACGCATAGGTTCTGTCTCGACATTTAACTCATACAATATGTATATCAAATAATAAAAAAAAAGAACGAGGAGACCTCGCATTTTTCCAAAATGTCCAATATTTGCTTAAACATTTTTGTTTTTCTTAATAATTATTAATGCAGACATTAATTAGGTACGTTTTTATAATTTTTTTAGAAGATTACGAACTACTATTGGTAGAGAAACTAGTAAATGTGTCAAAAACTGATGGCATACAGATGCCTTTATGTCTCTTCTGGATTGTTATTTTTTTAAACTATTTATAAATGTGAGTTAAAGTATGAATTTAAATATAAAAGTTCAAGCTCATCCTGTTTAACCAGATTTGTATTTCTTACTAATCTGAATAGGTAAATAAGTAGGTAAATACATACAGACTTATGGGTGTAAAGATACCCCAACCTGATAGCTGTTTATAAAAAATAACTCATAAAGCAACTAGGTACAATAATGTCAAATGCACGTACAGATCGGCGTTAGATTTTGTATTCAATATTTTTATGTGCCTACATGTACCTATATTACTTTGGTTATTTATTTTTATTACAGACCGTATGCCAGATAGGCACCGTACCTTATATTACTTATATAGTAAAACACATTAAGTATAAGAAAACAAGTAGAAAATTAAAATGCTTATCAACAGCGGAAGAGCAATCAAATTACGGAATACCGACAAAATAAATGGATAACTAGGCGCTTTTATTATTATGTAGCAATTCCATTTTACCGTAGGTAAGCTATTTCAACTTACATAACTCTTTTTTTTGCCTTTTGTGTTGAACCTATGAATTTTAGATGACTTATTTTATTCCCTTGTGGATCCATAATCAGTTATATCATTTCATGTAACTCATCTGTCATCTGGTGCGTTCACCGGTGGTGTAATAGAACAGGAAAGAGGTTTTAAAAAAGATTTTGAAACATATTACAATTTATATTGATAAAGTAACTGGCCCGAAAGCGTAAACTCATCTAAACAATAAAGCAAAGAATGATAGATACTTAATACAACTAACAGAAAAATGATATATTTCAGATGAGGAGAATGAGTTGCGTACATAACTCGCGTATTTCTAGGATGTGGCCATAATAAAGCGTATTGTTTACATGGCACAGAAAAGTTTCCCTTTGCATTTGTGTAATTATTCAGAAATACTGTAATTAACAAATCAAAACTAAAATTTAAATCCAGCAATGGAGAAAATCTGCATTTGGCATTTACGATATAAATGCACATATCTGTGAATGACTAGACAAATTTTATAATAACGTTTGCCATAATGTCATAAATAATTGATCTAATAACAATACTCATATGGATTAGACTGTAGAATACAATTATATCTAATCTACATGTATTAATTGAAAAGAAATATATTATTAAATTGTTCATACCAGGTTCCTAGATTATTCAATCTACGGATTACACCAAATGTAAGAACAAAATGGATAAGATAAGGCCAAAATGCATGAAAAGTGTTGTGTCAACAGTAATTAAGGCGTCATCGAATTGATTGTTACGAAAAAGTGATTTCCCAAAAATTTCTACGAAATTAAATTTTTATTTATAATCTGATATCTTTATCTTTGATTATATCATAAATGAACATTTTATTGAGCAGACTTTTTTTTTAAGTCAAACTTTTGAGTAAAACGCGCGACGCTGTTAAGGTGGGAGGGGGTTCCATCAAAGCGACATAAAATGTCACATGTGGGACATTTGTTAATTTGAGAATTTTGCAGTTGTTGTTAACCTTTCTAAGGTAGTGAAAATAACATTAAATTAATAAAAACAACTGAGTAACATTGCCGCTCGTAGTTCCTACATTTTGAGGGGGGGTCGCTATCTGGCCTGTCACAGACGGGGGAGGAGATTCAAAATGACCGAAAATACAGCGTCGCGCGTTTTATGGACGGCCCCAAGGTACTGATTGTAGGACACCGAGTTTAGAAGTATATTTTATTGGACAATTTATTGAAATGTAAAAAAAAAAAATAATAAAAAGTAATTAAATATTTTATTTTAACAAAGAAACTGAAAATGTACAGTATTAGAATACGTCTAACATTAACAATAAAGCTGAAAACAATAATTTACTAAAGAATATTGTTTCGAATTACTTATTGTGATTACAATAATAGTTGTAATGCTACAATTATTGTAAACAGGAGGATCAAATAATTTTTTTTCAGTTGAATATTTGTATTTTTCCTTATTTTGTAAATCATATCTTCATGGTGTTTAATTTTTATTCATTCGAAGAGAGCGTTGAATAGATGAGGCACTACCATAGCCAGTTATTTTTATTAGCTCTCGATGCCCTATTCCAACTTCACTAAGATTTGTTACGGCCACGGTGTAGCCCTACTATTATTATGGTTTGTGATTTTTTTTGTGTCTAGGTCAATCTATTCTAACCCTTTCGTAGTCCACTTAAAAAGCTCACAATATTGGCGAATTTTTGTACTATTTTGAGCCAGGATTTGTTCAAAAACGATTTAAAATTAAAAATAAACGATCAGAATGTTTTGTCGTTTTTTCAGCAGTTGGAGCTATATATATGCCCTGTATGGAATTAAAATTTATTTTCCGTGTAATTTTTGCGCTCCTCTGGTACGATTTCGAGAAATTGGGATTTTAGATTATTCTACAAGTAGGTTTATATGTGATGTTGATTTCTTCTTGAAAAAAGTTAGAAGATATTTATGAAGTATTCTTCGTGTTCTCCAGCTTCAGAATCGATTTTTCTTTTTACCTTTAATATCTCTTCAGATTTTCCGCGTCGTATTTCTTGCATCACGTGCTGTCTGAAACTCAATATCTGTGATAGGCTCCACATATCTTTTAAATTCGCTGTAGTAGTTTTCCTTTATAAATTTTGCAGTATTTCTTATACCCCTTTCTTGTGTTTTATGCAAAATCTGTCAAAATTCAGAGGAAAAGACATCTGGTTATATAAACTTGACTTTTTGGATATCCCTATAAATAAAAGATCTGGTGGTAGATGGTAGATTAACACTAGCTACCATTAAAGACGTATGAATCGCTATGAGAACGAGTTTCGTAAGAACATCATGCTTATTCTTGTTACAAATAATCATGCTGAAACCAATAACCGTCGCGTCGCTTAAACTTCCTTATTTTTGTATGATCTGAAAAATTAATCATCTTCCTTTTTTATGGCACTGGGGATATTGTCAATCTAGCCAGGCATACAAGAGTTTCTTATTCAAAATGTAATTAAACTAAACCTAAAACTAAGAAATAAATATTTTAGAAGAAGGCAAATGGAGGAAACAGGAACACCAACTTTGAGTTGTTGTCTAAAACAACAACCTTATTACTTAACAGCTTTTAAATAAAAACAACTTTTTTCATTATTATGAAAGAGTGGACAATCTGATTAGTGACGGTCCTTATAAAAAATCGTTTTAGAAATCCAAAATGCACAATGCAACCTAGTTGTCAGTCATTAATTCCAATAATTCATTAATACAGTCAGTAACATCCAGTTGCAAGGGAATGAAGTTTTGATCTCCTTTAATGTTTGTTCATCGTTTCCGAATCTGCCAATCCAACAGACAATTGTAACGACTATAATCAAAAGTATATTGGGCAAACGCCACGCTCTATTCAGGCTAGGTTTAAAGAGCATATAGTTTATCTCAAAAAGTGGAAGAACAGATAAGTCTAGTGTTGCCCAACGGCATCTGAGATTAATCATAAGATATATATTAGCAGTTTAATATTAATTAGAAATATAACAAATAATAGACAGTTGAATGCATTTGAAAATTTAGAAATTACCAGTTGCAAAAATAGTATGAATAGCGACAGAGAGCTTTTTCCAATCAGTCCGTTTTATTGGTTAGTGAGTAACAGGGTAACGTCACGCTGACGTCATCGCAACTAGTGGGTCTCGGTAAATCGAACTGAGACGAAAGTTTAAGTATAAATAGACGTTGTTATTATAAGTTTAATTTTATCACCTGCCGATGATGCCAACTTGGTTAGCGAATTGTGCGTCGGGTATAGTATCGTGTGGTGTTTGTGAAAACTGCTTTAGTACTAGTATTACTATAGGGTAAACATTTAAATTTTTCTGTTTATTTCTGTATTAATTTCAAAGTGCATCCTCATCGTTATACTGACATTATATAATGAACTAAATTGATAGGCTGGGTCTTGTCAAGCCCAGTAATTTTAAATTCTAGTAAATAGTTAGGTATGTTAATTAATTCATTGATGGTCACTCATAGTGATACTTATAAATTATGAGTCATGCATGATAAAAACGTGTGTTTTGGTCGTACATACTTGGAAAATGTACTTACATAACTAGGTAATTATTTAGAACTGTTACTTTTTAAAACTATTTTCTAAATTTTTATTATTCATCCTTTCCAACATAGGAAGGCCGTTACATAACATTTTGTGGCTCTGAGAACTATATAGAGATAGAGAATTAAAGTACATACAGTTTACGCATCAAAATTATAATGCATATCGCATGAAAATATGACAAGCACAAACCCTAAAAATCAGTTTTTGTCAGTATTGGAGCCCTACTGATAATAATTTATATTAAAATAAATATTAAATGAGAATAGAGGGATTGTCCAAAACCTCATCCAGATGGGACTTGCGAACTCAGTATGATAACATTGATAACATCCTACGGAAAAAAATTTTAAATATAGTTTAAACTTAAACTACTTTATTTGTGAAATATGAAAATAGGTCAATTTATAACACTATCGTATTTATTACAAAAACTATATGTCATTGCGCGGAGATAAACCCAACAATTCGACTAATCGAAAGTTATTTTCTCTTATCTGTGGTATTAGCACATTACATAGAAGGTCTTGATATGCGCTTTTATCGAAATGTGTAAACATTTCCGTTTTAGAAACGCAACAGATTATATAATCCAACAATTGGAAAAAGTGTAGGAGTAAGATTACACTAGTACTTTTAAAGATATTACAAGGTGGGTTAGCTAAATACAAAAATAAGAACAATCTGTCAATAAATTTTCAGTATTATTTATTTTTCATTTAGAATACGTTGCTCGTTGTATACAGGGTGATTCGTAACCAGACCGACAAACTTTGTCAGCATGCGCAGGAGGTCAAATTAATATAAAAAAGTCTTAATAGAATTATGTCCAAACTTGATCCATTACGGAGGTACAAGTTCTGCAAGAAGGCATTAATGTTTCTGTTTTTGAAAAATAACTTTAAAGCTGCTTATCGGATTTTGATAAAATTTGGTAATCATACAAAAAAATTAATTCAAATCTGTCTTTAATAATTCTATTTTTTCGCTTTAGTTACATCACTGCCTATTTCTTGGATATTTTTTGAAGCATTTTATTTACTTATGATTTATGATATCTGATGTAGAATTTAATTCTACATAAAAAGATTTACTTGTTTCATTTCGGGGTGGGGGAGTTAAGGGGTAGTCTGGGTTTCTGGGGACCACTTTTTGGGGTGCTTGGTTTTCTCGGCCAATCCAACGATTGGGAAAATGTTGTGTTAACTACTGACGATCTGTGATAGCAATATGTGGTGGAGCTTCAACTTGCATGAACCACATGTCATTTCTGCGTATGAAATAGCATCTAATAGATCTGAAAGATCGTTTATTAAAAAATTTAGATTAAAGTCCAGTTAATGTATTTGGCTGTATAAAGGGTCCTAATAAATTATTCCTTAAGAGGGCTAATCCGACTTGTGTTTGTAAGGTAATTTTTCAAATTTTATTTCGTCCATACGGTTTGGTCAAATTACACCAAATTTGGAAGAGCGGTAGATGAAGGTGCACTAGAGAATACATGTATCTTATTTTAATTAATTTTCACTTCATGTAGGAAAAATATACACTGTAAATATAGGTAAAATTTGAATGTGACTAGCTCCATAATTATTGACATAAATCGGTAAAATTCATACAAGGCTTCTAGAATGAACCGTCATAATTATGTCCAGCAAGTTTCATATTTCTATTCCGTACCATTTCGTTAAAAATAATTTTCTAAATAAGTACCTTTGCCAGTAGAAATGGAGCAAGGAAGTGCTGCCTCTACTGGGAATCACACCGTAACTAAGCCGGCTATAAACTGCTTGAGTGAAGGTATAGTCAAGAGCAAAATTATTCAGTGGCGGATATATAAAAACAGCAAAAACCCTCCGTGAAATTTGTAATAGTGTTTTGATTTGATATATATATTTTAAGTATGTATTTACTTACTATTTTGTTTATATTTTGTAATTATAATAATAGAAAAAAATAATAAATAATTATTTATGTACTTTTATATCATACAATTTTACATTAATAATAGGGAACTTGCCTATAATTTTAAAAATAAAAATAATACTAAAAAAACATAGCGTAACGTTGTAATAAAACGTGTACTTCACAAAAAAAATAAGATTTCTAATTCCACGCGATCAGTATGAAGGATCTAAACAGCGATAAAATTGAAGTGGCCCGAAATAAGCTACTATTGACTGTGACGTCACACCATACAATATTCGGTAGTCGTCGCGCCGGGAAGCAACACAATCAGATGTTTTCCAATTCCAATTTAAAATCTTTATTCACAATTAAGTAGATTATATACAACTTGTATGGGGTACAGAGTAAAATTTATATTAATATATACATATATTATATACAGAAAAAAGAAAACTAAAAATCAATTCATTCATAAAATACTTAAAAATAATAATACAAACAAATTAACAAAGTATGACATTCTATATAAACATATGTACAATATGGTGTTATTAGACTTTGGTTGATTTGTTAGTGACTATTCTGATATAAATATATAATTGTGTTTTATAGTACCGCTTATTGTAGTTGTACAGATATTTTAAAATGACTGAACAAGGTTTTTCAAAGGGCCAATCTGATAATTTGCCTAAAGTGGATCTGTTTATGGTGGCATCTTTTATACAAAATAGTGAAAGTTTTTCCCTTGGAGAGGTCCGCGGGGTCAAGGCAGAGAAGTATGTATTTTTTTAGCTTTTAGTAATAATTTATAAACATAAAATAGTTATGACTTGATCACGGAATAAATGAAATAACTACAAAATGCTTAGTCGCAACTAAGCTTTTTTAGCAGACTTAGTCTTATGTTTGAAAGAATTTAGGTAATTCTTTACAACAGCCACTTCTATATTTTTCGTGTTTTTTTTTTGTACACACGTGTAAAGTGTCTATAGAAGACATTTGCTGCAAAGGAAATGTTGAGCAAATGTATAATTACCTATCGTAGGTATTTTCGTACTATGTTTTGGGGAAAGGGAAATAAGTGATTGTGTCGTGTTATCATTCACATAATAGATAAATGTAAGATTTGAATAGAATAAATTAAAGGGCAAGGGAAAGGTATTTGCAATATACTATATATACTAGAGGTAAACATTTTACTCTTCGCAGACAGTAGTGTTATTGAACTTTTATATAATTGTTGCACATTCTGTAGGATACTCTTCGCAGTTTTTTGAAAAGAATCTTGTGTTTGTCTTATAAACTTCATTCTTACAATACCAAATGTATTGACTACATATTTAATTTTCTTTCCCGATGGTGCCGACTGTATTGGCGAAATGCGTGGCAGTATATTTTATAGTATAAACTAAGATTCATTCTTACAATACCTAATATATTGATCACATATTTAATTTTCAACTTTTTTTCATCTCCCGATGATGCCGACTGCGTAGGCGAAATTTGTGGTAGTATATTTTACAGCATTTTTTTGTCTATAGAAAATTACTTCAATTTTAGTAGCACATTGAAAATTGCAGCCCTCTGTAGATTCATATTTTTAAATAAAATGTCCTATAACTTTTTTATTTACTATTTGATTTTTTTCAAAAACAATGGATTTCTTCCTCTAGCTAACACTAACTTATAGCCCAAATTTCAATTCGATCGGTCTTTTCTTTCTTTAGTTATCGTGCTTACAAGAAACGTGACGGACGGACAGATGAACAGACGGACATTTTGAAAGTTGTTCAGATTTCGATGACGAACGAAATGATTTTTTCTTTGCGAGCGATATTAACGATTTTAGAAATGTCCCGATCAAATGCAATATACTCTTCGTTATCGTATTTGCGAAGAGTATAATAATAAATAGCTGTTTACCACCAGGAAATTACCTTTACTTAGTATCACTAAATTATATTCTATCTACTAATCTTATTTTCTAACATTGTATACACATTCTTTCTTTAATCCTACCCTAATTAAAATTCAATAATTCGGAATTCGGAATATTTTATTGCCTGCCTGCGAAAAACTAGTAGATAGACATATACTATTTAATAATGTACTTACATTAAAATAATCACACACATGTAGAGACCTACATGTCTGTGAAATGTCTTTTTCATTTCTTCTACACGCTTTTTGCCATTTTGATCGACGAATCTTATCTTCTGGCAATATTATAAATACTTTATCTGGCACTTTCATTGTAGTATTCTTACACAACGGACAATGCAATATTTAAAATAAGGAGTTTTTGTTTCCATTTTTAAGTATACACTTAAAATTTATCTGAAATCAAGCGGTCGAGTGCTGGGATCTCCGTCGTCGTTTGTAAATTGTATGGTGTGATGTCACGACTACTCCGCGCTTTTGAACCTGTTTGAAACGGTTGGCTAGCGCGCGAAACTTGCTCTGCTAGCCCTTGTAAACAATTTTTTATGTGTTTATATAAAATGAATAGATTATAGAATGTTTTATGAAAATTAAAGAATGAGAAGAGAAATATGTAAATTGATAAAAATAAAGAGTGGAATATGGTGAGGTACAACTAACACACAACATACAATTACTTATACAATATTACTTTACCCATCAAATAATTACGTAATAGTACCCATAATGGACTACCTAAATCATTTTTCCAGTAGAAACTGCATACACTAAATATTAAACTGTATTATGGAGTATAATATTATATAATTAAAATAAAATAATTAGGACGGTTATTTCTATTCTTTAATAATTTACGTGTCAATAATTCCTCTGTAACATTGGTCGAAACCCAAAAAGACAGCAGTTTTTATTTATTAATTAATAATAAATAAAAAGAAAGTAATTATTACTATATTTCAGTTTATATTTCGAGTTGTATAGTATCTGTTTCGCGGATAGCTTAGTTCCCTACTATATTTATTAACCAGAGTGTACATATCGACCAGAACAATAGATTTTATTGCTTTACTCTATCCCGTCGTAATGTGTTGCTAGTTCACGTACTCTGGAACCAAAATTCTTTTCTGCACGACGTTCATTTATTTTATATACGTCTGTCACTTTCGGAACTTCCTAGAGAGAGACACAGTCAACGGAGGCTTTTTCTTAACTAGGCCCCTTAATATACCAACCAAATAGTTCATTTTGAACGAGTATTGAAAATAACTTATTATCAATTTATGTGACCTTTCGTTAGCTCAACTGTGCAAATTATGAAAGTTTAAGATACCATTTTTTGTAAACGTTCTCTAAGAATGAAAATCATATCAGCAGATTCCGCAAAGGAGTTGTATTTGCCTTTCCATAATGACAGTAATAAATTGTAACTTTAAAACAACTCAAATTGGGTAATATTGTTTTTCTTGTACCACCTTTTTTTATGTAGAATTAAATTCTACATCAGAATTTATAAGTAAAAAAAGGATTAAAAGTAGATGACTAAAAAAATATCGAATAAATAGTCGATGGTAAGTGATGTAAATAGAGCATGAAAGCGAAAAATAAAATGATTAAAGAAAGATTTGAATTAATTCTTTAGTATGAATACCAAATTTCATCACAATCCAGCAAGCAGTTCTAAAGTTATTATTGAAAAACAGAAATAATGCCATTTTGAGGGGCTTGTATCTCCGTAATGAAGCAAATTCTATTAAGACTTTTTGTATTAATTTGACCTCCTGATCATGCTGACAAAGTTTGTCGGTCTAGTTACGAATGATCTTGTAGATTATGTAGTAACTGAGAGTCGTAGATTGCTGTCTCTGGTACTAAGATTTTAACAGGGATAATTGTAGATTTATATGTACAGGGTGGGGCAATGTACGTCCGACTTCGATACCTCGAGTTCTATGCTAGAAACTTAATTTAAAAACATAAGTAAACTAGACAAAAAAAGTCTATAACCGGAAATTGTTTTCGAATATACAGGATGCCAAGACGATTCTGCAGGGTCAAATAACATTTCTTTAAATGAAATGCCATGGATATCAGAACATTTTTTGTGTCCTCCTTTTGCTCCTATATTATTATTGTCTTTCTCCCAACCACTTGGATGTATTGATTTTTTTTTTTGTTGAAATTATACCATTTACACGTGTATGTATATTAAAAATATCACTAGAATCACAACTATCGATTTTAAGAAAAAATATGTTAGTACCAGTTATGAGCCATTTTCACTTCCTGAAAGTATACTGGGTGGCCAAAAGGGATTTTTAAATTTATAACATTTTGAACTGAATTTTCTCAATTTTTTCAAATGGAAAACCCTGTATATTTTTGGACGATATAATGTAGGATTGAAAAATGAATATTTTTTTTTTATGTACATTCCTATGGCCATTTGTGACCATTTTCAATTTATTGAACAATAACTGCAAAATTCAGCAATAAAAATTAAAAATGAGGGTTTTTTTTCAAATAATTCAAGAGAAGGTATTATAATAAGCATGTTACATTATGCCCATAAAAACATCACACCAACAATCCAAAATTTGAAGGAAAGGATAATAAATGCTTTTAGAAGTATCACTCCGGCAATTTTATGAACAGTAGAAACCTCATTCCAAAGACGCATAGAAATGTGTGTCAATAAAAATGGGCAACATGTGGAGCACTTTTTATAATATCTTCTCTTCAATTACAAAAAAATATATATTTTTAATTTTTATTGCTGAATTTTTCAGTTATTGTTCAATAAATTGAAAATGGTTACAAATAGCCATAGGGATGTAAATACAAAAATGTTTCGTTTTTCAATTCCAGATCACATCGTCCAAAAATATGCAGGGTGTTCCATTTGAAAAAATAGAAAAAATTCAGTTCAAATAGCTGTAAATTGAAAAATTCTTTTTTGGCCACTCTGTATACTTTTAGAAAGTGAAAATAGCTGAGTGTCATCACACAGGTGTCTCATAACTGGTACTAACATATTTTTTCTTAAAATCGATAATTGAGACTGTAGTGATTTTTTTAATATACATGTGTAAATGGCATGATTTCAACAAAACAAAACATTACATCCAAGTGGTTGGGAGAGAGTCAATAATAATACGGGCGTGGAGGGAGGCCACAAAGAGATTTCAAAAAATGTTCTGATATACATGGCATTCTATTTAAAAAAATGTTAGTTGACCCTGTAGAATAGCCTTGTCTCACACTGTATATTCAAAAATAATAATCCGGTTAGAGACTCTTTTGTCTAGTTTATTTATGTTTTGAAATAAAGTTTCTAGCTTTAATAGAACTCGACATCTGGAAGTCGGACGAACTATTGCTCCACCCTGTATATAAAACCAGACACGTAGATAGATAGATAATTGATTCATTCCAATTTTGCCAAATAGAATAGGACAAGTCAAAATATGATACATCTATAATAATTACTTATAAAATAGACAATCGATGGTGTATAAATAACAACAATAAAGTACAAACAATAAAATTTAACATGTAAGATACAACATATATAAACATAACATACATACATAAATATACTTTTAAAAAAAATGGCTAACGGTTAATAATATAAAATTTTTTAGAAACTAAATGTACAAGATAGTAAAAAGTGTAAAACATTGAATATAATGAAACGTACTGACAAAGTAATTTGGTGTAAAAAAATATATACAGATGATTTATGATTATAAGGAATCTGCCTGCTCATTATAGGCAAAAAAATTTACGTAACGTTTAAAAACAGTTAGTTATGAGAAATTATTTTAAATGTTTTTTAAACTTATGTAAATACTATATTGTATAAAAAATTGGATGATAGAAACCGTTACCTTGTGATAATCAATCATAATGATAGAATCAAACACTTTACTTAGTTTTTTAACACTGTTTTTATTGTAACCAAACGTTACTGCAGTTTCGACACTTAATTTTAAAACGATTCATACCAACTGTGGTTATAAGTGATAAAAATCTAAGTAATGTGTTTTATTCTATCACTATTTTGTGTTTCTATTAACCTATGGGTCTCAGAAAAACAATACAATACTGTGATAAAACTCTAAAACTCTGAAGCTAAAGATGGAATAGTTCAGATTGTTCTTTAAAAGGGGGCCTATAAAGGCAATGATAAGCCTTTTAGAGAATTGGGCCCTTTGTAATGGTGGCGGATGCGCCGGTCATAGAAAATTTTAGCTCAAACTTGTATAATTTATGTTTCTGTCATGGTCGAATCAAATTCGTTTAGGACCGGTTATAACCTGTGTTTTGTTTGCCAATTGACTACACTATAATATTTTGATAAAAATTGATGAAATCATGATACACAATATATCAACTAAAAGTTAACTTGAAAATTAAATATTTGTTACTCTAACTACTTGAAAAATAAATACAAAAATTAAAAAAAAACTCGCATTTTAAAAGTTTAGTGAACTGATTCACGCCGTACTCTTCTGTTCTTCTATTGTGTTATTTTATGTATTTTCGTCATTTCAAAAATGTAGCTTTTATACTTAACTTTTGAATTTAGAGATGGGGCAACAAAAATAGCTCAAGCCATAAAATCACTGTCCTTCATGTAGATATCACATTGTTTAGAAAAAAATGTACCTTATTACATTATAAAAATAAAACAGTATTTATTCAAGAAGAAAATAAATTAATTCCACATTTTGTAACACTGCTGTATTTGCAGCTCATCCAATTATATTGTTGCAAGAAAAGTTCATTCTTAACAATTAATCTATATTTTCAAATACCTATACAGAAAACAGACAATTGGAAAAAAATGATAGCAACAACCTCTTACAGTTCTGGTCCTAATTTCAAAAATGTAACTAAAAATTTGGTGTTGTCACTCTGTGCCTAAAAAATTCAAAGCAAAAACACTAACCAAATAATATGTACATGTTTTTTATTGTGTATTGGCACTTTACATTTTTTATACAAATTTGAAAAGTAATTATAATTATTATTGTGTGCGGATAATCAATTTTATTAGGAGTGTTAACTTTGTCTCTCTATATGTAGTCAAATTAGGGATTTTGTGAAAGCTGTGTTTTCCTCAGATGCTCAACATATAAATCGTTTTTAATCTTTTATATTGATTATAACCAAACTCTAAAAGAAAATTCGTATTTTATATAAAATGATCTATTAGGTCAAATTACAGGCAAAATTTAAAAAAGTTTACATTTTTATTTATTTTTTACATGCACTAGGGATATGAATGATTAGGTTTTTATTTTTAAGAGTATATTTTTTCGTTTCTTTTTTGTTTAAAGAGTTATTTATGTAATATTGTGTTATCCAATGTTGATAAAATAAGCGTTTTTTGTATATTGTGTCATTTTAATTTCTGTTCATTAAGATGTGTAAAATATGAGGTCTTATTTTAATTTATCTCGGTGGGCTCTTCTAGTATCAGTCCAGCCCTGGCTTCACAAGAAAAAGTAATTATAATTTATAAAAATATCTTAGCCTTAATTTACAATAATCTGTATAAAATTACAAAACTATTCGACTTTTACAAGACTTGAAACAACTTAATCCTTATATAAGAAGAAACTCAATTTCATTTCATTTCATTCACTCATTTGATTGTGTTATCAAATCTCATTTCCTGTACTACGTGCCACTTCAAGTAACACATTTTACCTTTAGAATTCCGTTACGAATACTATAATGACAATAATACAATGCTTCTTATTTGATATGCAAACAGGTTACGTAAGTCACGCTTAACATCTTAACAATTAATTCTTAAAAACGAAAGGAAGTGATGACGTGTATCAAATATTTTAAAATTTAATCATCTTTTATAAAAGTGAATTTTAAAATATAATTCAAACAACAACTATTATTAATCATCGTACAGCAGATGTTAGTAACTCCATTTGTTAATTAGGTTATAGAGGTCATCTTCTAAATTTTATAATATAAATAACCACTAATTCCTAACAGCAATAAAAATAGGTTTACAGTTTGACATCACATCATATTAAAACATTACCGTTTTCGGCTTTGTTACATCAATAGCAATATGATTTGTTTTCGCCTTGATATTTAGATATTGCATCAAGAAATAAAAATGGTGCATAATATTAGAAATAGTTATAATATGAGTACTTAGTTATGTATTATTTTTATTATTTTGTCACAGCGTGAGGTAATACATATGGTTCATTTCAGAGATATAGGAAATATTAAAAAACCCTGAGGACCTGTTTCACATTGAACGGATTGACTTATTCGACCAATCGGAGTGGTCTAGCTTTTCCGCAGCTGTTCAAGGTCGTTTAGCTAAAAGTTTGCTTCAACTTTTACGGAATTATTTTGGTGTATATAACCTCAAAAATGGAAACGGATCAAAATAATGAGGTAAAAATTTCAAATATCATTATCCCATTACTGTATGATGTGTTTTCATTTGTATTACTTCAAATGTAGTTATTGTGGGTGGATCTTACAGACCCTCTGAAAGAGCTTTACTAGACACACAAGTTTACAACATTTTGATGAAAGTAATAATAATGAATTTGTTTATGATTATAATTTTGTAATTACAATAGGTTCTTTGAAGTAATTTTTAAAAATAATATGGATCGTACCTAAAACAAGTGATGTTTATTTTTCTCATCTAATGAAATGGATAATAAATCAATTTTAAAATCTTCTTATACAATCATTCTTTTTGAAAGGTTAATACATCTTCATTAAATAAGTGAAGTAAACCCCAGATATCACGGCAGTCATGACGTAAAAGCAGAGCCGATGAAATTCATATTACACAGTAATATGACATTACTCAATTATAACTAGTATATAATATTATATATTTTTTATTATTCATCCATATTTACCCATATTATATAATATAATAACACCACATGAAATTACAACCCTTTTTATCCCTGAAGGTCTGGAATGACCTTGTGTGGGAGAGGGCTATACATTTAGAGACAATGGACACACACCCAATATCCGAGTATACTACGATTAATCTCTCTCACAGAAAAATCCCAGTTCCTCAACCGGGAATCGAACCCGGGACCCCGAAGTTTCGAGGCAAGTACGTTACCTCTAGACCACGGATACATTATATGCATAGTCGCAAATTCTTGACTGTTCACGCTCATAGGAGTCAATATCAACGTAGGACAGCGACAGCCTGTTCTGGCTTTTTACGTCATGACTGACGTGAGATCCGGGGTATAAAATAAGACACTTTAAAAAATCTGACATGCCTAGCATTTCACATGTCTAGAAAAAAAAATAATTATTGGGTATTACATATATGCATTCTTTCAAACCTAACGTGATAATAATAATAAATACCTTATATTATACTGTCATTATTATCTGAATTGGCTAGTATAAGTTTTAGGTATATAATAAATCAAAACCAAAAAAAAAAAGACACCTAGCAATAAACTTGTTAGAATATCCATTTCGTCGTTGTTTTGGCCTACAGTAAGATAAGATTAGGTGTCATTTCACTCCACTTCATTAGTAAAGAAATGATTTTAAAGCGACACTGTTTAATTCCGTTCCGTTCCGCTGTTCCGTTCGGCGGTCAATGTGGATGCGGCTTAATATCACCCGACGAAGATGCCGCTCGGCAGCAACCTTTTCGATGGTTTTATGGAGTTTTTATATTTCTTATACCTCTGAAGTTAACTGTACTTAAGTATATAAGTATAGTAGGAGAAATCGTTTTAATGACGGGACGTGCGGGGTAACATGCTACAGAACACAGAACCGGATTTATCTGTATTGCTTACTCGTTTGCTTTTTCAATGTAAGTTTTTGTGCTTAGTTTAGCTAGCAACAATTTAACAATTGTAGAAAAAGTATTAACTTGAAATAAAAGTATTGAATTTAAGGTATTGACTACACATATATTAGTTCAGTATTCAAGGGCGCTTAATATAAATAGTTACTACCCAGCAAGAACCGCGAGAAGGTATGAGCATTTCTTTCCAGGAAAGGATGGGATTGGAATATTAGTATAGAATAAAGATATTATTTGAAAAGTAACAAGAAACCTTTAAAAACAAAATAAAAATAAAAAATAAAAAAATATACTCTCAAAATAGCAACAGAAACAAATATTTATTTCCAACATTTATATGACATTCAGCAATTTTTTAATAATCATCCTCAATTGTAATTACTTTCCTAAGTCTTTTTTCCCAATTTTCCTTGTTAATTTTCGACACTTCATTTTGAATTAACTCTACGACTTTTTTATCGAATTTCTGAAAATTATGTCCGTTTCTGACATTTTTCTTCAATTTACACCAAATTAATTAAATCGGGTTGAAAATGCAAAAATATGGCGGTAATCTCAACAATTTGTGGCCATATCTCTCCGCTACAGTGTCTATAATATACTTCTCATAATTTTTCGTTTGCAGGAATTCCAAGAGTTGTGCTTTATTATAATGTTCCTCATAATAGAGATCATGTTCTATTAAAAAAAAATAATTCCAGCTTAGTAGAACTCTTGTTAGGAATTTTATAGAGTTATCTCGAATGGTACTTCGCATTGTCAAGAACAATAATGCTATTCGGTTTTAATTTTGGAATTAGGGTATTTTCAAACCATTGCCTAAATATTTCTCCCTCCATGTTTTCGTGGTAATCCACATCACAGTCTTCCATGTTTTTTCCGCACAGTTTCAATACATTATCAACCCATCCATCAACTGATCCACAGTGTACTATAATCAACCGAGTCCCTTTATTAGTGTGCAATGAAATTGGTTGACATTCCCTAGATCCATCAGTCCATCTTTTTTTCACGGTGTCATGAGTATCATACCAAGTTTCATCTAGATAATAAATTGGTCTATTTTCCCTTCTGAGTTCTTTTATGACATCTAGATATGAATCTCGACAATCCACTATTCGTCTGCTTTCCATAATCGCCATGCGTTTATTAATAGTTTTATATTTAAATCCAATTTTTTCTCAGTTCCTAAAGTTCTTTTGGTATATTTTAGTTGATAATCCATTTCTTTTAGATTTCTGTCTACCACGTCAATAGTTGGGATTTCATTTTTTCTGATACGTGTCGTAAACTAAAGTTCTTAAAAGTTTTGCTAACGATGGGTCCAGAGTTTTCGATTGACCGGCGTCGGATCGTTGTTTTCTTGGAAGGGCACCTTATTTCGGCATTTTGTGTATTGTGGGATGAGGAGCGTTAGTCAGAGATGCTGTTTCACTTAGTACATCCAAAATCATACAAATTAGGGTCATTAGCTCGTTGCTTCACAAGATTATTGTAAACGTTAAAGCAAATTTAGCCGATTTTCTTACTGAAAACACTGATGAACTTTGATTTTCTTTATCACTGTAATTACTGTAACTTTCATTTTCACAAACACAATAAGATATAGACGTAGAGCCCTCTCACGGTTGAAACATTTTTACATTAAATACGATAACCTTCTTAAATTACTTTCAAAAACACACTAGTAAATAAAATAATTATTACTTATATTATTACACTTACCATATATTACACAACTCATTGCAACACGATAACCTTCTTAAATTATTTTCAAAAACACACCAGCAAATAAATAAATATAAAATAATTATTAATACTATATCCTACAACGCACTGCTAAACAACTCGGTAACAAAACTAAGTGCGGACCTGATGTATCACAGAATGTAAGTGAAAGTCCGCCTTGGTCGCGTGCCAACAAAAATAACAATCATCTTTCTCGCTTTAATGTAAGCGGTGTAAAAGGCGAAAGATGTCATGACATTTCCCGCCCTCATGTCGTGTCTTACCCGGCACGTCCCATCACCAAAGCGATTTCTCCTACTATATATAGTAATGTCAGATACAGATTTTTATTAATATTTTTCTTGTTTTTCAATATTTTTCTCAGAAATTAGAAACGGTATCTATTAATAATTGTCAAAAACGATGCCTTCCTTTCTACAGTGACGAAAAAACAATTTTTTTGTATTGGCCTCGACATCGCGCAAGACCTCGATATAAACGATGAGGAAAAATGCTGCTAATCCTCGGTATGTGCAATCTCTTTTAAAGAAAAGGTTTTATGATAGACCTGACATCGATGTAGCGTACCCTTAGGGTACGTGTACGTTGGAGCTTGGATTATAGAAAGAAATGCAGGGATGATAACGAAGAGGTGTAATCTATATAAACATCGCTAGTGGGTGTGCATATTGAAACGTTATAACAGTCAGTCTAGCAGCGAGACTAGCGTTCCATAAAGGCGTAATTTTGTAAATTTCGGCTATTAACAACTCTACATTTTTATAAATTATATGTATACAGGATGGTCCATAAGTAATGGGACACAGCAGCGATGGATTCTGGACATCAAAATATTACAATTCAGCCAACCTTATTTTAGTCCAAAATTTGATATTAAAAGAAAAAACAGGGTGCTAAAATTAAAATTTTGTTTTTAATTTTCCGCCATAGTTCAATCTGTTTTGGAGATATCGGTCTGAAAATTCGTACACGGTGATATTTTGGGATGGAAAATAATAATCCGTCCCCAATTATTTGGGTATCTTTCTAAATATCTACGAACCGCACTGCGTCCGTTAAAGTTCTTTAAGCTAAATGCATACCATACCTCGCATTCCTCGTTAGATAAGAAATTATGTCGCAATTTCTAAGTAGTATAATTAAAACTAAAAACAGTTATATACGGGTAATTTTTGACAAGAACTCAGTCTTTTGTTGTTTCGTTATATCTTCATTTTAATTCAAAGTCTACTGCGTCAAATTATCTCAAATTAATATGAATAAGAAGATGCATCAAATACTTAAATTATAAATATCTCGAAAACGGTTAACTTTAGCAACAATCAAACGGCATCACTTTTTTTGTTTCAAAATGATGAAGCAATGCAAGTTTTTAATTGAAATTGCCAAAAATTTAGAAGCAAAAAGTTGGGGCTTGATTAAGATATCTAGTGCAGCGCACGTGGCGCCCCTTTAGGAGCTAACATAAAGTTGGGGACGGATTATTATTTGCCATCCCAAATAACATCCATTTACCAGTTTTCAGATCAATGTTTTTTAAATTTCTTCAACACCCGGTTTCTCTTTTAATATCAACTTTTGGACCAAGGTAAGTTTGGCTAAATTGTAATATTTTGATGTCCAAATTCACTGTTGCTTTGTGTCCCCGGGTATGTATAATCGTCATCAGCCACCACCTTCCTCGATACTCTTTTTCTGGCACACCTCACTACAAATAGTACTAGAAAAGGAACATACCAGAAGGTGGTGACTTTAAGCTGATGACGATGTTACATCAGTTGATACAGTTATTTCACAAAAAATTAAATAGAGCAGTGCTGAAAAAACAGTAGGTTTTATTGTCTCTCATAATCGCTTGTCAACTAGCTTATTTGCTCGATCATCAGCAAATACGCCTTCATTTAAATACATTATTTTGCCTTACTCTTGCTGCTTCCTAGCTGCGATCTTCCACTCTATCGTCTATAATCCAAGCTGCATGTAGGATACGGATATGCCAAAAATTCCCTTATTGCTCGCAGTGAAGGTAGTAATCACGGTTAGGTGGATGTCGATAATGAGTGGTATACCATAGAGGTTTATCCGTTCAGTGTTCCGTTCTGGTTGTGTAGTGTACGACAAAACGTGTGACTGGAAGGGTGTCAAGTGGTCTGAGTAAACCAATCAAGTGCAAGCTACTTCAATGCCTTCTTTTCTACAGTGATGGAAAAACAAATTTGTTTAACGGACCTCAGCATCGCACTAGACCTTGATGTAAACGACGAGGGTGAAATACTGCTAGCATCCTTGGTATGTGCGATCATATTTAAAAAGAAGCGGTTTTGTTTTACCTAGACCTAACATCGATGTGGCGTACCCTTAGGGTACGGACATGCCGAAGATGCCTCGCTTCTCGCGATGGGGATCGCGATCGCAATCGCGGCCTAGGTTGATATCAATGATAAGTGGACATACCAAAGAGATATATTCTTTCAGTGTTCTGTGCTGGTTGTGTAGTGTATGACGAGGCGTGTGACTGGAAGGGGGCAAGTGGTCCGAGTATACCAATCAAGCGTAAGCTACCACGATACGTTCCTTTCTACAGCGATGGAAAAACAAATCTGTTGTATCGATCTCGATATCGCACTAGACCTCAATGAAGACGACGAGGGTGAGGAACTGCTAGCATCCTTGGTATGTGCGATCACGTTTAAAAAAGCACAAAAGAATACGTTGCCAACAAAAACAAATGGCCAAAGATTTGTTCATTATGAGGCTCAGTTGACGAAATAATGAAAGATAGGCGGTACTCGAATCGCATTTAAGTTTTGGCAGTTTGTCACAAAGTACTTTAGCTAACCTTTGATCAGGAAATCCTCCCCTTTTTGCAGAGGACAATTTTTTTGGACGACTTTGTATATAATATATAAAATATGAGTTTTCAATCTGTGTGTCACTTTTCGTCTTAAAAAGCATACTGAATGATATAAGTATATTTCTGGATATTGAAAACTCTATTCAGAATAAAACCATCTTAAAATGATTGATAAAAAATACCCAAAATCTCCATAAATTCTATGAAATGTAAAACATGCAATGTACAAATTTATGCCGATGTATGACTTGCTAGAAGTCCTTTACTATCCCGCCATGTCGCATCAAAAGACATAGACATAACATTGTTTGTTACTGTGTTACTTCATAACGGTGTTACGGAGGAATGTATTGGAAGATGTTCTGGAATCTTCTTTTTTATTTCTGCAGAGTTCGTTTTTGTTGCTGATTATATAGGTTCGTTGTCGTCCTAGCTTCTTGTTTCTCTCCTGTTGTATATATTTCTGTTCCAATTAGTTAGCTTATTTCGCTTCTGCCATTCTTATTTTTACTTATATACGGTTCGTATTCGTATCCAAATGTGACAGGTTTCCCTAAACTTCAAATGGTTTCGATGCCTTAGTAAATGGTTTCCACACCTTAGCTAGAAATTTGTTCTCCGGCCTTCTTTGGATGTGTTCGTGTTCCAATATTTCATTTTCTAAACATTTCTATTCGTGAGAGATTTTCATGTTCTAAGTTCCATTTTTATTTTGTATTTTTTATTAGAGCCTAGGAATGTTTTTATTTACTTCTTAATGATGTATGGTTCCTGTTGCCATAATTTTCTCTGTATACTATTCTTAATGTATTTGGTGGTTCTCGTGTCGCACTGAATGCAATATCTGCGTTTCTATTAACGTATTATTATTTTCAATCTATACATTTTCATCGCCGCCATTTTCTTCTTTAAGTTTTTAATGTAGCTGGTATATAGAAGTAAAAACCAAAAACCAAAATTTCATTATTTTAATTGTTTACAAAAAATCCAATTATCCAAGTCTAATAATTATCAAATTATTAATAGTTGGAAAAATGTTGTTGTGTAAGGGTCCTTATTTTGAGAAAAACTACTTTATCAACTCCTCGACATTTCGATAAATTTTATTACCATCTTCAGGTCACTATGAGATATAAAATTATGATGTATGTATAAAATTTGTAAAAATTGTAAATTAAAAAATATGTGTATAGTATGGCATATGTGGAACAAACAATAAATAAAAATGAACGGATATATGCACCTATATACATACACAAAACACGTGCACCTACATATAAATAAATATTAAGAATCACAACATATTAACAATAATTAAAGATAGTTAAATATACTTTTTAGGGCATTTCAAAATCTAATTTAACAACATAATATCACACTTAGTAAAACTATATGTGCAGTGATGGTAATATCTTGAAAAATAACAAGCATTAATTATGAGTTTCTCCTGGTCACCGTAAAATAAATATAAAACAGGAAACAAACAGATAAAATTGCTGGGTATTAAGAAGTATTTTATGTTAATGTACTTATGTAACCCTCAAGATGGTAATAAAATTTACCAAAACGTCCGCAAGTGGATAAAGCAGTTTTCTCAAATAAGGACCCTTACCCAACAAAATTTTTCCAACTATTAATAAGCAGGTCTAAAAACTTTTCTATTACAAATTATTAATGGTATAGGCATTTATATGTATATCCATAGATGACTCTTTTCGTAAGATTACAATCCAGTTAAGCATAGTTAGGCAGTGTGCAAAAATATATTGACAGAGATAATTCGTAATAAATTACGTATTATCTAAATTTATTTAAGCACTTACACTTTTATTAATACTACTGATATTGTTGTTTACCTAATAATTTGATACAATCGCAATCACGATATTGAGATCAATTTTATAATAGTTAGAAATCCACATTTAATAACATTAGTTTCTAAATTTCCATTGCGTCTGTTCAAATAGTTATTTTCGCTTATATGTTAGCACAATAAGATTTTTCATTAAATCCTCAAGTATTAGCAAAGAGAATTTAAATTCTCTTTGGTATTAGTTCAATGATGGTTTTAAAACTGTTCGTAACCTGCTACCTAAACAATATAAAGAGTTGAAAACCAAAAAATAATCTATTTCTCGCAAAACTCTTTTTATTACAAGATAGATTTATTGGGGTTCAAAACAAAACAAAGAAAGTTTAGTGCCATATCCCAAAAAAAAAACAACTATGCAGCTACGAAACACGTGTTTCGGAGTTATTGTCCCTCATCAGCGTAGCGTAGCTAAGGAATTGGATCTACGATGAGATAGATCAGGAATAAGAACTAAAATAAGGCTGGAAGGTACAGTACACAGTACTCAAATTAGTGTCTTCATGTTCCCGTGTGCATATGTTGGGCCTCGATGAGACAGCCGACACGAGTTTTTATATTGTACTGCTCATTTCCAGCTGGCACATACAAACAAAACAAGATAGAATTATTGGGGTTCAAAACAAAACAAAGAAGGTTTAGTCCCCCCCCGGGGATATAGCACTAAACCTTCATTGTTATATTTTGAACCCCAATAAATCTATCTTGTTTTGTTTGTATGTGCCAGGTGGAAATGAGCAGTACACATAGAGCTCTGTGTGTTGACTGTGCTCATCGAGGCCCCATATGTGGCACATGGAAACATGAAGACACTAATTGAGTACTGTGTACTGTACTTTCCAGCCTTATTTTAGTTCTTGTTCCTGATCTATCTCATCGTAGATCCAATTTCAGCTACGCTACGCTGATAATGGGGCAATAACTCGAAACACGTCAGTAATTGCATAGTTGTTTTTATTTTTTTGGGGATATGGCACTAAACCTTCTTTACTCTTTTTATTGTCACCGATTTGGTGAATCAGATTGTTTTACATCATCAGACAACAATAAGAAATGTATAGATCCCAATAAACATTTAGAGTTGTAATTTGGTCGCGCTACTGTTATGATAGGGGTCGTAACATTGGCCGTGACCAAGTTATAACTCGAAATGTTTATTGGGGTATTAATGATTACATTATTTTTAAATACAATGAAATTAGGGTAAAAATCAGATTAAATCTAAAAAAGGTAAATTAATTTCAATATAAAACAATGTTTTAAAATATAGGAAAAGGGGTAATGATAAAACAGAATGCATACAAAAAATATTTTGAATTAAGATTGTGAGAGTGTAAACAAATATTATTAATACAAGTAAAATTTGATAAATTGATAAATTTAAATTATAAATATTTTCCAGGACTTGTCTGTAATAAAACGTTCTTTGCAGCATCGTCCAAGAGTATACATCTAATATATGATATATGATTAAATTCAAATCAGCACATCAGTACTTTTTCCCTGAACGAGAACAATTCAAGATGATATTTTTACAAGTTGTTGGCTCGTTAAAGTAAAAATTATTTCTTCAATAAGAAACAGAAAAAACTATTTCTCCTATTTTTATTTTTAGAGACTTCCAGCCAGGTATATGGACAGTTCTCTGTCTAACTCGTCGAACTACAACACAGGCTTACTGCAAATAAAAAAATTAAAGCCAATACATATAATGAAATTAAAATAGAAAATTTATATTAGCTTTTAATCGTTAAAAAAGTCCGAAAACTCGAATGCGAAACGTAGGATAAATAATTGTCCATATACCTGGCTAGAAGTCCTCTAAAAATAAAAATAGGAAATAAAGTTTTTTCTGTTTTTGATTGAAGAAATAATTAGAACAATTCAAGTTTACATACATAAAATTAATCGTGATCAACAATGAATATATGGAGCTGTAAACTACATGAATCAACTAACGGTAGGAAACTATTAAATAAAAATGGAAAATATTAAATTTAAACTAATACTGAAAGTGTGAAGCTTGGAATTGTAGTTAGGAATTTAAACATATTGTTTTGATTCTTAAATGCGCGGAGGTTGTTCACGCTTTCAGAGATTGTTCAGTAAAACCACCTTTATTTGACCAAAATGTAGAATTTTAATGTTTCCATTGAAATTATAATGATTGTGTATAGATATTTAGCAAAATTTGAAAATCTTAAGTTGAATATAAAAAAAAAAAATTCGAAAGAGGTTTTAAAATTTCTGTATATCCACGACCAACATAGTAGCAATACATGAATGACAGCTTAATTTATATACACTACATTACTCCTATCAAGGATCTATTTTGTCTTCGTTGCAGAGTGAAAAGTTGTTCTATAGAATTGGATGGTTTTGAATTAGGTATGCTTAAAATTGATTTTTAAACAGTTGGAAATTCTGTCCGATATAGAACCTATGAAAATTATAGAACGATAAACAGTAGAAACTGAAATTATCATCATTGAGATGGAAACTAAATTGCTGTATTTTCGATACGTAAAAGACGAAATAAAATAATTAAATAATTATAAAATATATTGAAATATTACTGATATCAATTTTGTAATGCAGTTTAATTATATTATCATTACACATTGATTTGATAAGATTCTACCATGATACGTAATATTCAAAAGTACTGATAAATATTAATTTTAATATAGTAATAATTGTTGGTTACGACACTACTCTTGTTCCACCACATTGATCGATTAATATCTTGTAGGGTAAGTTTTATGCAAAATAGGGTAGAAATTAAATAATTTTATTACTTATATGATAACAAGGAATTACCTAGTTTTTTATATAATTAAATCAAATTAGGTATCCTTGCTATTGGTAAAATTTAAAATATGGAATGAAATGAAATATAAAAATGGTAAAAAAAAATTCTAAAATTATTATTTTTCTAACTTTTACAAAAACTTATCAAAGATCCAAATTTGTTACCGTTTTGGCAAATAGCCGTAGCCAGGTAAATAATTGTTTTAAAATATGTGTTTTGCTTATCTGATGTTAGAAAACAATAATTAGCAAAAATTTTTTAGCTTTATTATATTTCATTTCATTCCATATTTTTATATATTCTATTGATGATGCTCTATTTTGTACATGCTAATTTACAAATGTTGAGTAAAAATCAAGACTTTAAAATACAAACTATTCAAACAACTACATCATCCTAATTATATTCTATAAAAATAGGATGATATAATAGAATTCTTAGAATTTTAAAGCAAAAGAAACGATGACATTCAATTATTTTCATTTCTAAGTACTTATTATTTTGAAATATTTCATTTCAAGAAATCAACCTTTCAGTTTGATTAGTTACTGATTATAAATCGTAACGAAAACACTAGAAATTATCGTGGGAGGTAGCCACTGAGGAAATTTGATGTACACCCTTAAAGAAGCACTAAGTGGTGAATGCATTAATTCTAATTGTTAGAAAATACTGACTATTTCGACGATTATTAAGGTAATCCTCGGAAATCCAACCAGAGTACTAAGGGAATAAACCAGTGAAGAAGTAACAACGTGAGTAATATCAGAGACAAAATATCATTTGTGCAATAGCAAATAATAATTTAATTACCCAGGAAATTCTGCATATTTCGTAAAAAGGAAACGGTTAGATCTTACCCTTACTTTTTGGTCGGCGGTTCCTCTCGAAAATTTTCTTTCATGATTGTTATAGGTAGTGTGTCGCATTTAAG
>JANEYF010005280.1:0-81844 GCA_029963845.1 Rhamnusium bicolor | reverse complement strand
TTCCAAATTTTTTATTGTTTTTTAGTGTGAGGTTTTTATGGGCATCATGTAACATGCTTATTATAATACCTTCTCTTGAATTATTTCAAAAAAAATCTTATTTTTAATTGTTATTGCTGAATTGTGCAGTTATTGTTCAATAAATTGAAAATGGTCACAAATAGCCATAGGAATGTACGTACAAAAAATGTTCGTTTTTCAATCCCACATCACATCTTCCAAAAATATACAGAGTGTTCCATTTGAAAAAATTGAGAAAATTCAGTTCAAAAAAGTTGTAAATTTAAAAATTCTTTTTGGCCACCATGTATACTTTTAGGAAGTAAAAATGGCTTACATAGATATATCTACAAAGACAGAGAATAATTTTTGAGAAATATATGCTCTGTTCATTTTTATCTTTTATGGGGGTAAATCGTTTCGCTTTAAGAACCAACAGTAATCACCCATCATGGCTGGATCCTATCGTCCTTGAAACGAATTTCCATTGTCCTGATATCTTGATGAAGTCTTTCTCCTTGCTCATCGCTTACCGCACCCAAATTTTCAGATAAAAAATTTAAATGAGAATGCAGAAAGTGAATTTTTTAAAGACACGGCAATCAAGCTTTTGGTGCGAATCTAAAAGTTCTCTTACTAGTTGCTTCTAGTTCTCACTATTCTTGTTCCCTAAAAATCCCCTGACAACGTTTACCTCTGAGTTCCTGTCTGTTGAGTGTTCCTTTAAAATCTGCATCGTTAAGCTATTTTCTAATTTAGGGACCAATAAAAATGCCTTTCTATAAGTTTGGCGTCACTTAATTGGGGAAAAATTCTCTTTGTGAAGTATTTAAATCCTTCACCCTCTTTATTCATAGCCTAAATAGAGAATCTCAGCATCCTGGGAATGCCCTCGGATACTATGCCTACCATGGCCAACTACGAGCTAACCTTCAACATCCTTTCTCCGTAAAGAGATGAGTGGTATCGGAATAAAGCCGACCTACTGAAGGTAGACAGTTGCTTTTTTACAGACAGCTCCAAAACTCCTGAGGGGACAGGAGCCAGAGCACATAGCTACATACCAAGTGTGAGGATATCTTCAAGCCTAGGTACTCATGCAACTGTTTTTCAGGCTGAGGTTCATGCCATTGAACTGTGTGTGAGAGGTTGGAATATATGCATCTTACACGCAGATCGATGAAAATTTTCTCAGATAGCCAAGCAGCTATAAAAGCTCTTTGCTCCTACCGGTGTAACTCCAAAACGTTATGGAATTGTTAGAAAGCTCTAAATCATTTGAGCAAAAACAATAAAGTGACTCTGGTCTGGATACCCGGCCACTCTGGTATGGAAGGTAACGAAATAGCCGACTCCTTGGCCAGAGATAGAGCGGGATCACGAATCATCGGACCAGAACCGACACTTGGCATATCTTTAAGTACTGCTAAGATGGCTATCTCAACCTGGACGGAAAGGAAAACTCTCCAGTATTGGCAAGAGTTACCAGGATTAGTTCATTCGAAGGCGTTTATAAAATACCCTTTGAAATCAAGAGCTAAGAAACTTTTAGTGTTAAACAGGGTAAACCTGAAAACTCTAACAGGCCTATATACCGGGCACTGCCGACTAAACTACCATCTACATATACTCGGCCTAGCGGAAAACGCCGAGTGCCGTCTATGCCTGGAGGATGATGAGAAGGCAGACCACATCTTATGCACCTGTCCCGCTGTGGAGAGGATCCGATTCTCAATATTTGGCAAAGAGCAACTGCTGCCAGAGGATCTGGACACATTCTCACCCAATAAAGTTATCAGTTTCGTTGAGAGACTGAACTTATTGGGTGAAATATAACTAGGTGTGATCCACAATACGCCTGGTGAAGGCCGTAGTGGAGGGTTCACAGGGACCCACTCACAAGAAACCTACCTACCTACCTTTTCATAGCCTAATATGTAGAGGTGGCAAAAGAACATTTTTAGGGTCTACAAGGGGCACATATTTAACATTACTAGTTCCTGGTTCAAATTCCTTCCTTTCCGGCCAAATTCTTTTCACATAATATTTTTTTATTGCACGACTGTCCCACAAACAAAGAAAACAGCAATATTTTGTAAAGCCTCCTTGATGCCCTGTTGAAATGGCTATTACTTTTAAATCCCCACATATTTGCCATTTGTATTTGTTGTAAATAATTTTATTTAAAATGGTGCTCATACTGTCATGATCCTCTTTCATCGTTACTGAATGGGCAATTGGTATAGATGGTTTTAAATTTCTATTATATAGCAATACAACTTTTAAACTGTATTTGGAGGAATCTATGAATAAGCGTCGCTCAGAAGAGGAATGCTCGACATTAAATTCCTTCATTAAACCATTAATATCAATACATGCACATAGTGAATTTTCCATATTATAAAATGTGGAAAATTTTGCATTTCTTTTTCTAAAAGTGGTAATCTTTGTTTCTTTAGCCGGTAAGTTCCACTCCTTAAGTCGGGAACCAAGAAGTTCTGGTTTTTAACAGCCCCAAGTCACGGACCAAATCATTCAATTCATTTTGAGCAATTAACTGTATTTATTGTACAGTTCTGAAAACCCAATATTATGGAGAACAATTTGCAAACTTCTTTTAAATTTCCTGTATTTGATATTGGATGAATTTTCGCTTTCACTCATGACCTTTGAATGGTATGCAACATAAAACTAACATAATATCAGCTATCGTTTTAAAATATCTACTTTGGAAGCCATATTTTATTACAGGATATTTATCCAATAAACATAAATGTGCAGGGCTATTTAAAAACATTCAACCTTTTGCATTTATGCTGGCCGGGGCAGGCTGATTCCTCCCGGCTAAATGTGCTTCAAGCTTATGCCCTATAGAATACCCGTAAGGATCGCATTTCGTTCATCAGTTTGTAAATTTTTTAAAAAATTCATTGTTTTTGGAGAAAATGAGGAAATTTACTTTAATGCACATTAAATAAATGTGAGTGGTCCATATTCGAATTTGGAATAAAGAGTCTTGGATAGAATACTTATTCACACACCACAAAATATTGTGATCTTACTGGTCTTCCATATGGTTCAAGTGCCATACAAAATTTTAAACAAATAACTTCGTATTTCGGAGATAGAGTATAAAACTAAAAAAATCATACTTCAACTCCATTGATTGTTTTTTCGACTAATGTTTATATAGGAAACTAACAACTGAGTCATTTCGGGAGGGATTCTAACTTTGCACACTTTGTATGTTTTGAGTATAACATTTTAACTGAAAATAATTTAGTTTTCTATTATATTGCAAACGTCTGCATTTTTGCTTTTTCAGTTGCATAAAATGTTCTTAAATAATGTTTAAAAAATGAACTTTTGATTAGGATTGTTCATACATTCCAATTATATGTGTTTTTCTTTGTATAGAGATATTTTATATCGAGTATTATAAAATAAATCCGGCCTATTTTGCGATGTACTTTTGTAAATATTATAAATAATTACTGTTTATAATTATAGATACTTAAATTAAGTTTTAGTTAGATTAAGACATAATTGTTGTATTTTAATTAGGATATAGAAAATTAATATTGCAATAATTAAACTAGTAATTTATTAAGAGAGATGTTTATAAACCGAATCCGTCCTACTGTGTTGTACTTTAATCAAAAGGAAATAATAAATATTTTGTAAGATAATTCAATTTTGTTTTATTTAATCCACATCGGAATTACATACTGAGTACTCGTATATTAAGACGCGTAAATTACAATCGCAAATAAATTTTAATTAACTATTTTGTAGTATGCGTAATATTTCACTGTATATAACATTTTCTCATTACCACCGTGTTATTATATTAATACAAGATAAGAATAATTAAAACCATAAATGCTTGTAATTATACTTGGGTGCTCAGTTCGTTATGTTCGTAATGCTGATTTTCATTTGATAACAGGATATTAATTGAGAACGTTATTTCATAGAAGCTGTACCGCCTACATAAGAACCAGTTAAGTATGTATGTATGTCATAATAATCAAGAAACATATCTTATACAGAACTTACCACAGTACACAATGAAAGCAGGATGGACCAGGGTTAGTTTAAACTTAGCAAAATATTCATTATATAAATATAAAGAGCAATTCATTGCTAGTAATGAAATAGTAAACCTATTTCATATTAAAATTAGCATTAAAATCCGGCTTGAAAAACTCAATTCTCAAATTATTTCTATAGCGATCATTTTTCATTTAAATTTTGTCTATCTGAAAGATTGGGTTTTAGAAATTTTTTATTTTATAAATAATGCATAATATGATTTTTGTAACGCCATATCCTAAAATGACATTTATTGGATAGTTCCAATGAATCAAAACAATGTCATTATTGACAAGTGAAAAAATAAAGAAAAAAGTGTGAAATAAAGAAATTTTATTTCACAGTGTGAAATAAAACTTAATAGTCAACAGACAACAAATTAAAGTTCTTATATCGAACATTTATTACAAATTTCATGAACAATTTGTTTTCATAATTTAACGAAAATTTATATGAATAGCACAGATGTGCGAAAATTATTTAATTCATTTATATTAATATGGTGGTTGGTCTGATTTTAATCAGCGACTACATCGGCAGACATAGTCATTTCTATAGTATTGTTTGAAAATATCTGTTTTGAAATTTCCTTTTTGTTCTGGATGCTATCTTCTATATATCCCTCAGCAACTGTTGAGGATTTCCATCCCCCATGACGTTTTAAGGTAAGAATATCAGCTCCAGAACCAGCTAATAGTGATGCCGAAGAACTCCTAAAGCTGTGACCCGTATATTGCTCAGGATTAGAAATGTTAAGGTATTTAGCTATAATACTTGGTATTTTTGAAAATGTATTAATACCAACTCGTTGGACCGTACATGTTTCTCCTCGATATTAAAGAAAAACTCCTTTGTGATTCACATGAGTAGGGCGAATAGCTGCATATTTATCATAAATATTTAGTGGATTTATTCCATTACCTGTCACCGATTACCGTAAAAGTCCTTTCAATGTGGGTCTTCGAATCAGGTACTTTAACAATCAACATGCAGTCCTTTCTCACAATGTCATCAATGGTCATATTGTAGATTTCCTCTCGATGACAAGCGCCAGCCAAGACCATTAATAATACAACTTTCAACATTAAAAACTTTTCATCTGGTGCTTCTAGTAAAAAGCGTTCGACATCTGTTCTGTCAAAAACTTTAGATTTCTTAGCCCTATGCTCAGTGGATTGTCTTTTCAAAAAAGCTTTTACTTTTTGATAATTGGATACATCTACATTATTCTTTACATTCAAAACTGCTTTAAGCATCGAAAACTTGGACCAGAGACTTGAACATTTTTGTTTTCTCAGATAGAAAAGTCAAAGGAACAGACTCAGATATGTTACTCACAGTTTTCTGCTTACACCAGTGCATAAATAAATCATTCTTTTTTCGTATAATTTTCTAGATTTCGCTGGTAATAAATCTAAAGTTACAGCAATTGCTTACTCCCTGATTTCAGGAGGAGTACCAGGGAATAAAATCTTCCTCACTATCACTCATTTTGTTTCAAATAATAATTATTGTAAAGTAGAATGTGTCAAGTGCGACGTTTAAATCGTTCAATATTTAGTTATTTTATTATTGGTTTCTATGGAAACAGCAATAGAATTTAGTCATTACGACAAGGTAACTTTGTCAATTTGCCGTATTTTTACAAAATTATACTGTTTTCTAATTTTGAATGGCGGTACAAAAAATTTTGTATATAACTCGAGACTAAAATGTGTTTTTTTTTACTCGTGTGGTTTAACACTCGCCTTCGGCTCGTACTATAAACGCCCCACTTGTAAAAAAAAACACCATTTTAGCCACTTGTTATATAAAATACTATTATGTCATCTTTATTATAATGTTATTTCCGTTCAGATTCAGGTTATACTGTGTTTTAAACTAAGTTCTAGATCTATTCTCTCAGAACAGACCAGACATTACATCAGTGTGTCAGAACTATGGGTGCGGCAAAATATACCCAGTCAAATAAAAAAAATTCAGCGCAAAAAAAAATTTATGAAAACTATTTATTAAAACATGTAAAATTATTTATGAAAAACAACATCGAATAAATGACCGCCACGGCAAGCCAAACAATGACCAACTCTACTTTGAGCGTGTAGCATAACTTTGCGCAATATTTCAGCTGAAATTTGCGCAATTTCTTTACGAATATTTGCCTTTAAGTCTTTTAACGTTTGTGGACGATTAATATAGACTTTATTTTTCAAGTATCCCCACAAGAAAAAAATCTGATGCCGTCAAATTATGGAAATGAGGCGGCCACTCAATATCTCCATTTTTTGAGAGCAGCCTGGCAGGGAAAAATGTCTCTAAGAAGAGCCGCTATGTGGCATGTAGCGCCATCTGTTAGAACCATAAGTTTTCTATGCCAAGTTCTTCCAACTGTGGTTGCATAAATTCACGTATCATTGTTCAATACCGTTCTCCATTAACAGTAACTGCATTGCCCCTGGCATCTTCAAAAAATGGTCCAATGATTCGTTCGGAGCATATTGCGCATCAAACAACGATCTTTTAATCAAACTGCACGTTTTCTTGAATAAAATGAGGGTTTTTTTTGGTCCCCAAAAACGATCATTTTACTTGTTGACACGACCAGAAAGACAAACATTTGCTTCGTCGCTCATTATTAAATTTTACCAAAAATGTGTTCTGGTTCCACTAAGTTTGTAACGATTTGTGCGTATTGCAAACGTCTTTGAATATCAATTGGCCGTAGTTTAAACACAGTTTGAATTTTGTATGGATACATATGTAAGTCTAAATGCAAAATTCTTCTTAAAGTCCTCTTAGACAACCATAATTGCGCCGCACATCTTCTTGTGGAAGTTTTTGGTTCTGCCTGAACATCAGCCCGAACAGGCTCAATATTTTCGCTTGAACGACCAGAACGAGGTCTTCCAGTATGCTTTACATCAATTACTGTGCCATTTTGTAAAAACGCCTTTGCTAAGCGTCGAATTGTTTCTCCGTGTGGAGCTCTTTGATCGGGATACGCTCTCCTAAAAGCGTGTTGAGTTGAAATTATCGAAGAAAAGTTTTGGGAATACAATTTAACAATTTCTGCGCGTTTTTAAGGCAAATAACGCTCCATAATAAAATTCTGTATCTTTCTACTTTGATATAAAACTTCATTTTTGACAGTTGTTAAGGAAATAAAAAAAATTGTAACAATATTCCATAGTTGGGTATATTTTGCCGCACCCCCCATATAACAAACACCTTACTACATGTAATACAATCATAATTATATTTTAACTAAAAATTAAGCGGAGCTGACATTCCCGCTCTGATTTTTAAAGTGTTTTTAGCGTTTTTTTTTCGGTAAGTGTTTTTCCCGTTGCAACAATCAAAATTAAAAATTTTTTATTCTACTAATTTTTTATACATTTTTAATTATTTATGTACCGTTTACACTTATTTTAAGTGGGTAATTCATTCTGTTTGTTTTATTTATATGCATATTTGTTTTTATAGAAATAGGAGACGTATTTTGTTGTTCAATGTTTTAATCTGAACCGGCCCCATCCCCACCCAGCCCCTCAATTATCACGACGCCTAAGCGAAGTGGATGTTCGGCTGGTAGCGGGTTTGAGTGTCCGGCGAAGACAATGTTGTATTGTTAATAAATTGTTTGAATTGAAATTAAAAATATAATATAAAAGGTAAATTTGCATATCATCCGCGCGAAAATGGAAAGAAGAATGCCTAAAAGTAATAAAAAAAGATGAATAAATAGAAAATAGTATTGGATCTATTATACATATGGGTGTAATTTTTTTGTCGCTTAACTGAATTTTATAGCATTTCCAAAGTACAAATTTACTGAAAGTATTCCCAAATTATACAAGGGGTTACCAGTGCCTCAAAAAATGATAGGCAAATATCACTTATATTTTTAGTGCTGGTAATTTTTCTGTATTCATGTAAGTTAACAAAAATCATTATCCACCAACAAGTTCAATCATTTACCTTTATATTGTGCTGTTTAGATTTTCAGTTACTGATTCAGTTTAAAACTTACAACAGATTTTGAAGAACTGCTTAACAAATGAAATTCTCAAATCACACTCATTTTTATCGAGTTGGCCATGAAGACAGAAATTGTTTAATAGACAAATCTGACAATTACACTTGTAAAAATATTTACAATGGAGGATAAAAGATGGTGTAACTTAAGTATGTTAACATATTTTTCAGGGTGGTATTCTTTAGTTAATTTTAAGAAAAAAAGTTCATATAAACAGGTACCCAAAACTTCTTGTCAAAGGAGTAATTTGTTTAGTAACTTTTTTGTACCGTGTAAAATGTTGATACAAAAAATTACTAAACAAATAGATCTTTTTGAAAAGTGTTAATAAAAAGGGTATTGGTGGACGGGCAAAAAAATATTGGCGAAATTAAGATTTGGTTTCAGAAAAATAAACGCTCTATATACTCCCTTGTTTAAATTTGTATAATTTGTTATTTCGTGGGACCCGTTTAGCTAAAAAATTAATTCATTTACTTTAATCCTTACCAGACTCGTAAATTTGACTAACTCTTTGAAGAGCGGAGTTGGTATATTGTTTCGTACTTTACTGAAAAAGACTAGACGTATGGACAAAAAAGTTCTGTACAAAACGTCGAAATATATTACAGGTATATAAATGCTTGATATAAATAATTGAGTCAACCAAGTGTGAGGTCAGTAGGTCAAACTGTTCTAGTTATTTAAAAAAAAAGCAAGCAGAGGGTCTCCACCTGCAGGGAGTTGTTATTCAGTAAGGGAGCGTTTTTGTACACTTATAGGTAAGTTTATCTGAATCGTGTTATCTTGACCTCAGAAATCTATGGTTAACCGTAGTCCATGCATTTCCGAGACATTCTGTATAATATTTTAATAACCGATTTATCATCTGTTGTTAAAATATTTGCAAGTGTATCTGTCAATTAAATTATGGAAAAATCCCCATCACCACAATTTAAGGTATGATTTGTCCATCATTTTTTCAGGCACTGATAACACTGTAGAATTTGAAAAAGTTTTTAATAAATTTGGACCTTTGGTAACACTATTACCAAATTTTGTAAAATACGGTTAATCGACAAAAAAAAACATTCATTTAAAATCGTTATTTTTTATGGCCCACCCTGTAGGAGAGTGGCATTCTGTTATTAATATTTGGAGAGCCTGATGATTTTTCATTAATTTTAATAATTTGGCCATGGTTAGTGACATAATTTGATAGCAATAGAATAGAACCTTTTGGTTAAACTCTGTATAACATAAGTAGAGATCAGGAAGTAGTGATACATTCCAGAGACGACTTTTACATATGTAGATATAATATTATATTGTAAACACCTAATGAAATATTCCCTAACAATATGCAATGATAAAATATTCTTCTGTACTATGCAATAAATCTGTTTTCTTTATAAAAATGGGAACAAAAAGTTAAATCCGATAATTGGATGACTTGCATCTGTAAAAACAATTACGGTCGGTCAGTCAGTAAACCAACGGGAAAGTGCTCATTATTGTCGAGTGTCCAATAGCAATTCATAGATAGATATAAGCGTATCACGTTGGCTGTCACGTTTACGCTCACTGCCCTATGTTGAAAATGAATAATGCACTTTAAATACATAGTATTTATAAAACTTCTACGTGAATAACACGTAGATACGTAAACAGTGCGAAATAAAAAGTAACTCAGGTTAATTTTTTAAAAAATGTATCGATTAATTAATTCCTTCAGAGGGCAAAATGAACTTTAGGATTTAGAGATTTCTCGGAGTTGCAATTTAACGGCACAGAATTATATTGCACAAGCTGTAAAAAAAGTACTGTCGTGTAACATAAAAATAAACATTAAGAGACAAGAGGCATTTTCTCAAGCAGTCATAAGAAGTGTGGGAATAGTGGTTGTATTACTGATAGTGACAGGTATACAAATTTGACTTAGATTTGGTGGAAATGATGATTCGTGGACGAAACTAGATAATCCACTATTTAGACAATTTTTGCAAAAGTGTATTAGTGGGCAGTCAATGTTCATGTGTCATCGCAAACAACACTAATAAAAAAATATTTATCATTGAGATGTGATAGAATTAAACAAAAAATTATTCTGAACTGGAATTGACGTCATTTATCGCTACTGCCCTATGTCTAGAATTACTGATACGAAAATATTTTACATTTACAGTGAACAAATATGTTTATTTACTGCTGCTGGTATACAAAAAATGGATTATTCAAACAGTTTCATACCTAAAAAATAATAATTTATTTAACTGTGGTGTCAATGGCAAACAAAATACTAACCGACATGAAAATACCTACAAATTATTATTTATTTAAGTGATGATTCTCCATTTTTAACCTCATAAATTATATTGATGCAATTATTATACGATTATTATATTTCGTCACCAAAATGCAAGAACTAGGTAACTCAAACTTCTTGAATATGAGTTAAAGCTAAAAAGAGATTTATGCGTTTTTTCATAATTGCTTTTGTGATTCAAAATAAAAGATAATATATTTATTTTTATGTTTATGACTTGGTTTCTAATTAGTTTTTGCATGTAAACAAAATAAATAAAAGAAATATATTTCTTTAAATTTTTATAATCATCAAAAAAATTAAGTTGCAGTTACCTATTTTTAACTACTTTTTACATTTGACAATAGATGCCTCTAGTTATCCACTTTATACATTAAATATTACATAGTATTTAATGTAGGGTTACATAGATAACTCATATTATAAAAATTTTGAGTTACCTAATTCTTGCACTCAGGTGGCGATTATTTTAAATTCACTTCTAGTTTAAATTTGATGTAATTAGTTTATATATTTTCAAATCTATCAGTAAAAAATGAATACATACAACACCATCATTGAACGTTAAGAAACTATAATTAATATTATTTATTGCAAAGTAAACAATGTAAAAGCTGTATAAAAAAATTAACTTAATGTAATAAACCTTTTCTATAGCAACAGTTAAAATTTTTAAAAATGTTCAAAGACTAACTAAATAAGTCCATTACCACTTTAGGCTATAAGAAATAAATTCTCTAGAGTGAATCAGCAATATAAGCAAGCTAGGTGCGCTGTAGAATAAAATATAATTAGTATTTGTTTATAAATTTCACGGAATAACATGCTATCCTTTTTTGCGGCGATGATGAGCATCGCCTAAAAGAAATACCATGTTTAAAATCTAGGTTGGTCTTTCTTTGAATAGATAAGCCATCAACCTTATTAATAAATTATTGCTTAGAAAATTCACACTTAAGATGGCTCCATTTTACGAATCCACTTGTGGTAATAATGGCAAAACAAAAATCAAAAGATTTGGTGATAATGTATATAGCTACAAAACGCGGTATGACACAAGTATACAGGGTGCTCGATTTATAACATATCCTCTATTAAATGTATGAAAAAATATACTCATATTAGTAAACAGCAAAGCAGCAAAATAGATGATACATAGTGTCGCAATGGAAATAAGCGTGCAATGTTGTAAAGTAATTTATAATCAATTATTTACAAAGCTATACAGAGTGTTTCCATTTTAGATATAACTCATATAGCTTGTATAAAAGTTATTCTAAGTAAGATAATTTCTATAAATATATAAAATGGTTTTCACCACAGATTGTGACCAACCGAAAATATTAATTTTAAATTTCATCTCTCAATAATATAGTAAGGGTCATTATCCAGTATAACAATCATTTATTTATGTGCTTTATAGGCGCCGAAAAAGGAACGGACCTCATTTGTGTAGCTAGAATTGTTACGCCACTGGGTGAAATTCAAAATCGGAATTTCTTCATGTGTTTCTTGTTTAATTATCTTTAACCTAGTTAGTTATTTCATACCACTATGGTTACGACACTGGAATTAGTACTAAAGTTTCAGCTTTAGTTATTATACTGGACATGGCCTTATTATATTATTGCAAGAGATCAAATTTAAAATGATATCTTTAGTTGGTCATAATATATGGTCAAAATAGTTTTCTCTCAAAAATTGTTTTAACGTCTTGTACCTTTGAAACGAATTGTTTTAGAACATATGAGGAGCAACTGTGCAAAATGGGATAAATCCATTTTTTTCTATTTTTCAGATAAACATGAAAAGTTACTGTTTGTTGTTGACCCAATCTATGATTTAGAATACCTAGTTCAATGAAAATCCAAAATGTAAAATTAAAAGGCATGTAGCTTACTAGTAAAAATACTTTTTGATTTAAAGCTATAAAATATTTCTTTCAACTTATAAATAATAGAGGATTAACTGTTTTGAATAAAACGCAATAAAATTACTTTTTGATGTAGCAGATAGGAATAAATTTCATACCGATTGGGCAAAATGAAATAAATCCACACTCTGGTCTGGCAAAAAGGCATAAATCCAATCGAAAAATCATAATATTAAAATAAATATCATATATTTAAATTTGGAATGTATATATTATTTAAAGAAAAACATTGCTTTAATCATTTTGTGTAAAGAAACAAAGCTCTTAGTGTTTTTCCTATTTTACAGAAAATACTATATTTCGGATTTATCTCCTTTTGCACAGTTGCTTCTCGTGTTTATAAAACCTTCTTACTTGGAATAAATTTCTCTACAAGCTGTCCGAGTCCTGTTATTTAAAAAGAACACACCCTGTAACTATTTTTTGTGATCAGCATAGTTTTAAGATATATTAGTTATTGTCAAACTAATAACAACTTTCAAAACTGTATGTATATTCGAAATTTACATCATGTATTGAAAACTTCTTTTATGTCTTATTTAATACATGTTTCTGCTGAGGCCCTTAAAGGTTATACAAAGATTAATTTATAAAAACAGATTTAAATTTGAAATTTTTACAATCCTACGCAAAAGTTAATTAAACGCCTCAGTTGTGGCACGTTTAAACTTAAACATGACGTGCGTTGGCCACAACTAGCCTGCCCTGTAATCACACTGTCAGTGAGCTCCTCCCAGTCCGACCCTGATGAAATTAAATTACATGCATAATGTTATTTGAGCCACGTCATTACTGCTGTCCTTGTCAATCACATAAGATTTAATATTGCCAGACAGCGATGAAGCTATATAGGACTCATGAAGTTTTGAATATACCTTATTAATATACAATTTAGTAATTTAGAGTAGAAGTTACATTCCGCTACCGTCTGAGTTTCTGATTACTAACCCACCACTTTGTGATCATAGATCATAATTAGATTATTAATATTATAGCTCCAAGCAACATTTTTACTATGCGGAACAGGTCAGATGAGAAATATTAAATTAAATTAAAATTTAAGTTCTATAATCAATGGCCGTATAATTAGAAAATTGCCCATATATATTTGTGCATTCCACAATAATACTTAATTTATATTCAACTTTTTTGTTTATACGCAAATAATTAATTAAATTTACTATTATTAAATCAGCAGATTAATCCTATGCAAGAATGAATTAATATAGTCTATATCAAGTTTTTATTCTCGAATTAGGAAATTTAAATATTAATTGAATTTCGCGTCATTGAATTGCAGACACTACTATCGTGAAAAGGTAAAGCACTGCTTTTGATAGATAATGACAATGATAATGATAATGCAGAATTGTTACTAGACATTTGGGGATAACAGAAATTTTGGAATGGAACTTCGGAAATTAGTCCTGCTTGGTGAAAAACTATGATATATCAAAAATAAGTTTAATTGGTGTTATACAGCGTGTTTTTAAATCGTTTATAAAAATCGTCACTAATAAACTTATTTTTTGATATATGAAAAAATTCGATTAAAAAAAGTTGTTTAAAATGCAATTTGTGCCTATTTACAAAATTTTAGAAATATAAATTTACTTTGTTGGAACTGTCCCTTTTTCATTAGTAATCAGTTTTTGTTAAAAATAAGATGACATTAAGAACAGAAGTTATTCATAATACTAATTTACTTTAGAAAAGATGTTTGTGATTTCAGAGCACTCTCAATTTGCAAAAATGATTTTTAAATACAAAGTAATATAATAATATATTGAAAATATCTGATGCGGCCAACACCTAAGTTTCTTATACCAGTATATATCATCCTGATCTAAAAAAATCATTCTTTTCAATTCTTCACTTACCTCAATTAAATTTTAACAGCGTACCTTAAAATGTTTCATTAAAATTTTTAAATAATTAATTATCAGCGTCGTCATTTGATACTGTCAATAATAATTTATGTCATACTTATATATCAATAATTTCTTCTTATTGACATTGACATAATTAATAATAAAATCTTAAAGAACTTAACGATACCGCACTAAATAATATTTTACATCTAACTGAAATTACCGTGAATAATGTTAAGGAAGCTATTAAACAAATTAAAGCAAATCCTTTATGTATTAATATGATTCTCAAGATTTCTACCTTTCCAGATTTGTGGAAATTGTCTAGAGTCACACCTATGTTCAAAAAAAGGAAGTACTGATGATATAACTAACTATAGACCAATTACTCTAATCTGCAACTTTGGTAAAATAAAAATTGTTTTATATGGTCACTTATCTGTTCATATTAGCAACTGTTTATTATCTGAACAACATGGTTTTGTCTGGAAGATCAACAATAACTAACATTTATCAAAACACAGTTTATCAGTGATATCTTAGATCGGAGGGGCCAGGTAGATGTCATCTACACTGAATTTCTAAGGCTTTCGATAAATTGGATAATAAAATTTTATTACACAAACTTCAACATTTTAGTATATCAGTGGACTTTTTAAATCTGGTAGCATCCTACTTAACTGACCGCTGGCAATATGTTCAAGTTAGAGGTTATAAATCAGAAAAATTTTTGCAAACATCTGGTGTACCTCAGTGTTCCATTCTTGGACCCCTTTTTTTCATTATATTTATAAACGGTATTGCTACTAAGCTTGACGTAAGATACCTTTTGTGCGCTGACGATTTAAAAATATTTTGCCAGATAAACTCACTGGCTAATTGCGAACATTTGCAAACTAATCTAAACCATATAAATGATTGGTGTATCGAAAACAACATATTTTTGAATATCAGTAAATGCAATATTGTGTCTTATTCAAGAAAGCAAAATGTTTGCCTATTTCACTATAAAATATCCAATACACCTTTGATTAACCCTAATAATGTGAAAGATCTTGGTGTCCTTTTTGAACCAAAATTAATATTTTTTGACCACATTAACACAACAACTACGTCATCTTTCAAAACATTATGATTTGTTCTAAGAAACATCAAGGATTTATGTAAATTATGGTTCATTTCTTTAGTAAGATCTAAATTAGAATATGCTATAATTATTTGGAGTCCAACATACAATTAATTGCCACATCACAGCAATTGAAAACATTCAACGGCGCTTCCAAAAAAATTTGCACTTTATGACGTTTGGTTGGTATCCTCCGCGAGGATATCCACAAGACATTCTTTTTATCTACTTTCAACCTTGATAGCCTCCTAAAGAGGAGAGCTACTCAATCAATAACATTTTTGTTCAAAATTATCCATAATTACATTAAATCTGAAGATCTTCACAACAGTATATTTCATGTATTGCTTCAAGACACAATAAAACATTTTCAATTCACACTCCAAGAACCAATATAACACAATTTCCTTCTTAAAAACCCTGTATAACACCGATCAACTCATTTTTGAGTTCTGCATAAAGGAGGACTGAATCCCTAAGTGTCATTCCAAATCCGACAATTTTTTGTCCATTACACCTCTTGTTAGATATACCCTGGGACACAGTGTATGTGTAAGGCTGCCAGGATTTTACGAACCACATATCCCTGTAATGTAACTTGTCCGGCCCATGCCTTGCAATCCATTGCCTTTGGAACACAGTACAGGAGATTTCTATGAAATGTTAACATTCGAGGTAAGTATTTTAATTGTTCCGTATATCACCGGCGGCTTCTATAAGGTCACGACAATGACTCCACATACAAATAAAAAAATAGAACTATTCATTTTCTGAAGTTAAAAAATATATAATATATATATTTTCATATTCTTAAAAATATATATATTATATATTTTTAAACTTCAGAAAATGAATAGCTCTATTTTTTATTTGTATGTGGGAGGTCATTGACCAAATGACCCTATAGAAGAACCGCCAGTGACAAATGACTGTTATTGTTCTCTTATCCCATATGCCAGCTATAAACGCACGAAATGTCTGGTGTCTACAAATGACAGTATTAGTAAGTTTTAGTCAATTCTTCGTATAATAAATTTTAACGATATCAGTGACTTACTTTGACAAAACCTCATAAAGCCAGATATTTAAAAAAATAATTTTTAACTTCAATTTACTATCACAAATAAATAGGAGTCAAAGATAAAACTAGAATTGATTATGAACAAGAAGAACATAATTTAACTAGTCCTGAGGATGCTAATAAAAGTTAGTGAAACGTTGACTAAATTAAAAAGTAATTTCTCTGCTTTTTTGATTGACCTATTCCTACTAAATTTGTAATATCAATATATAGCAGGTCACTAAACCTTCAAGAAATATAATTCATAATTTTCTAACAATGAAATAGAATATATGAGGCTACAATTTTACAAAATTATAATTAATAACCTTATGAATAATGTGAACTTGTTGTATAATATCTGTTTCAGTGATGTATGGAACGCCGTTTTAATATTTATTCACTATTTATCAATATCTGCTATAAATTAGGAAATATCTGAAATTAATTAGAGGTATCTCTAATTCATTTTAGATATCTGTAATTGAATTAAAAATATCTACTCGATATTTTTAAATCAATTAAAAATATCGACTAGATATTTTTAAATCATTTAGAAATATCTAGTAGACATTTTAAATTGTTTTGAAGATATTGAGTAGATATTTTTAGATCATTTATAAATATCAAGTAGATATTACTTCCTCACCCTCAAAGTTCCAATGTTTAAAACAAATATTAGTGACATTCCACCAATGTGACTTTTTTTGAAATGTCAAAATGTGACTTTTTTTGAAACGTCAAAGTGACTTTTTTGAAACGTCAAAATGTGCCTTTTTAAACGTCAAAAAACGTGACTTTTTTGAAACGTCAAAAATTACTTTTATTATAAACTCCACCACACGTCGAGTTTTACTACGGTGACGAAGTTCTGATCCCCAAGTAATTGGCAGCGGTTTTTTATATCAATTTTAAACCATTTAAAAATATCTAGTCGATATTTTTAATTGATTTAAAAATATCTACTTGATATTTTTAATTAATTTCAGATATCAGAATATGGCGCTATCTCTGTAAGTAGAACTGTGACATAATTTAATGGAGTGGACCTTGCGTTATATTGGTTCCTGCGGATGCGATTATATCAATACGAATAATTATGTTACAGTCTGTATTATGAATGTAGGTGTCTTTAATATTTATATCATTACAGCACAAAAACAATAGTGTCTTCTCTATAGTAAACAGACCAATATAAAGTGTATTATTCAGAGAGATGCCTCTATTTAGTAGTAATTTACGTTAGCACAGAACAAGAACATATTCTTTTTTATAATGTAATGTAAATAGGTTACCACTATTTAAATAAAGATAATACTAGCAACCATATTGTACAATTTTTATTGTATATCAGCAAAAAAAACGCAGGGTTTACAAACAACTCGGAACAAAACAAAAGACAAGGATGCATTGACTAGCTATTCTGAAGTAATTGCTTTGTCTTGACCAGTGACGTGCCCGCAACCACACACTTCCAAAAATATAATAGATGTTAGATACCCAACATTACTCAGCACATATGCGAATTCCCCAAAATTAAGAAAGACACGTCAATTTGGCAACGCAGACACTAAAAGATAAATTTATTTTAGCTTCTACATCATAGATGGCACCATATTCTGATATCTCTAATTGAATTAAAAATATCAACTCGATATTTTTTGTACCTATTAAAATATCAACTAGATATTTTTAAAACATTTAAAAATATGTGGTATATTTTTTAATCATTTAAAAATATCAAGTAGATATTTTTGATCAATTAAAAATATCAACTAGATATTTTTGAACCATTTAAAATTATGTAATAGATATTTTTAATTGATTTAAAAATATCTATCTATTTGATATTTTTAAATGAATTTCAGATATCTCTAATTCATAGCACATATTGATAAATAGTGATATTAAAACGGCATTCTGTAGTGTTTCTCTTTGTATGGGGAAGTAAACGGGCATAACATATTCTAGTAGAGATGCCGGACAGTGAGGATGTGTCCGACACTTCCAAAAAGAAATTGTGTATATTTTGTAAAGAAGTTATTAAATCTAGTGGTATTAAATGTAATAAGTGCAATATATGTTTGCACTCGAAGTGTTTTGAGCAAGTTGCAAAGTATTTTGTTATAGAAAGATTAAATTGGTGTTGTAAAAGTTGTACTAAAGATGAAAAAGTGGACAAATCATGTAAAACCGAATCTGCTGATTTTAATATCATTAATAATGAAAATAAGTGTCTAAAACGTGAAATTGAATTATTAAAAAAGTTGGTTGCTGAGCAGGAATATGTAAACAGTTTACAAAAAGAAAAGATAGAATGCATGCTAGCCAAATCTGTAAGTTTATCTATTGTCGATTCATCAGGGCCACCCGTTTCTTATAGTAGCGCTTTAAAAACGCCAGTGTCAATATCAACACAGCAGAAAAACAATCTACCACAGTCGTCCCACACACTTTTGATTAAATCAAATGGGGAAAATGTAAATAATACAGACATAATTAAAGACATAAAAAATAATGCAAATCTAGCAGAATTAAATGTTTGTGTAACAAATATGAAAACAATAAAAAATGGTATGCTGATAAACTGTGAAAATAAAATTATGTTGGAAAAATTAAAAACTAACTTGCACGATAAAATTGGTGACAAATATACAATAAACGAGTCAATAAAATATAAACCACGTCTCAAAATTAAAAATGTTGAAAAGGACTCTTTAGACAATAATAATGACTTTTTTAAATGAGTTAATTGTTAGAAATAATTTGTCATGCCAACCTAGTGATATCAAAATCATTTTAAAACAGACTCGAAAACAGCCAGCAAACGTCATAATCGAAGTGTCACGATCAATTCGAAAGATCATCTTAAGCCGCGGATATCTCTTTATTGGTTGGAAAAAATGTGGAGTCGCAGACCATTACTCAGTGATACGTTGTTTCAAGTGTTCGAAGTATAATCACCTAAAAGAGCGATGTGAGTCCCAGTTGGCTTGCCCCATATGCGCCGGTCATCATGAACTAAATAATTGTCAGGCCGATTTCAAAAAGTGTGTAAATTGTGTTGATTATAATAATCGAAATAAAAGTAATATATCTGTTGATCACACGGCCAAAGATACAAACTGTCATGTGTACAAATTGATGCTGGATAGAATAATATCAGAAACAAATTTTAATGACTAAAACAAAAAAAAATTGTAGTATTAACATTGCACATTTAAACACGCGATCTCTATTTACCGGTTTTAATGAAATTTGCAATTTGGTACATGATCACTCTATTAATATACTTATTATTATAATAACATTTATTTACATTTTATTATGACATTTTATGTCACTATAGTGACATAAAATGTCTATATCAACATCCAACTGTGTTTATTTTTCTTAAAAAAAAAGTACTACTTATTCTCTATTTCATCTTTGATGGTACATCTCGAGGTCTCTCAATTTGTTGATTGTTTGTCGTATGTCTTATTTCCTGATTAAGGCGTCTCCTGAATTGTACTGTTCCTGGCGTGTGTCTGTATGGTTTGTTATCAATATTGTCATGTCTGAGTTTTTGTGAATTGTCTTTCCTCGAGAAATATATGCGGGTACTGAGTGTCTTTTGTGATGACTAAAGAGCGTGAGTACATATTAGATTCCAGGTTCGTACATATATGCGCCTAAAAAACACATTAAGTATGTAAATTTATTACATGTAACATGTTTAACACACGGACTCCATCGCATTGCAGAAACTGTTAAGGGCCTTCTACACAGTGGCCCATCATCGGTCATCGCCATGGTCAGCCATTGTTCCAGTCGTTCTCGAAGTTCACTCAACGAGCCTCAACTCTCAACTACGCACAGAATGAAGGATCATTGTGTGGATACGCGCCTGCCACTATCCGCCACGATTCCTTTGTTCAAAAAACCGGCACAGCGCCCTCTACACAATCGTCATGATAAAAGTGGAATAAATGTAATTTGGACTTTTGTGGGAGAAAGTCATCTTCATCAACCTTACTTCGCTGAAGTATTTAGATTAGGAAAGAACCAATTCTGTGTTAGACATACGTATTATTTTCAGATTGTGAAAATGTGATTATCATAAAATAACTAGGATATTAACAGATACTTCAAACAATACGCCGATATCCAAAAACAACAAACAAAAGTAAAGCAAATATTTATATTTACAAATAGAAACTTTTCAAATCAAGGTCGACATGCACTTAATGCAGGAACACAGGCAGAGCTCTCATTTTTCGTGCAGAGTAGTATTTATTTTATAGTACACTATGAAATAAATGAGCACATACCGGGTGGGTGTAATATGATCATGGTACACCCCCTTTTCTCCTTTATTTTGAAGATAATTGATTGAAATTTGGGATATCCTATGTACATAATAAGCGGTACTTTTTGACATACGTGATTTTTTTCACTTCCGGCGAAACCGGAAGTGACAATAACTCTCGATTTTTAAATGGATCATCCTGTATATTATTGCATTTTTGAATTATGCATAATTTTCTGAATCCAACGATACCAAATAAGTGATATTTCAAACGTCAATATTTTTTATAATATAATTTTTATTTTTCCAATTAAGTGTGCCATGACGATTCCAATTTATTCTAAATGACCCGTGTAATGCTAGAAAAATCGAAACCCCGTCAAAAATACTAAATTACGTGATTTATGATCAAATAAAGTTCATCAAAATGGTGTTTGGGGCCAAACTCAATTTTGTACTAATAGGTCACTAAATTTAAACTATGTATATTGATGTAAATGTATTTACGCCATCACTATAGACATCAACGTATGGCATTCAATACATCTGGGGTTGTATAAGTGATATTATTGGGACAACTAAAATAAAGTTGCAAATCAACGATAAATCACAAATATAACTAGGTTAATCTTTTGTTCCAATATTGTATAGACGGCCTGTTTTTTTAGTTTCCTCTAATGATGACAAGCATCTTCTACTTATTAAAATGTCACTGTTTTATGTTGAAAAATAATGTTATCAATTTTGTTATTTTGAAGTGTTATATAACAACAGAGTCAGATGGTGACGCGGTACAAATTGTCCTTTGATATTTGTTTAAACTTAACCAATTTCAGACCTAACATATTACTGCATATTAAAATTTGTTGATTTGCATTAAAACTAATAATGTCAGTTTTCCTTAATTTAAATTTTTCCAGACCATTCTTCTTTCATAATGGGCAAAACAAGATACATTCCTTTCTCGTTATCTTCCTTTAAGTATAAAAAAAACATGAAATCATAAGTATATTGAATGAGGTACAGGAACAAAATATATCAGTTTAATCATTTTTCAAAATTTACTCAGACAACAAAAATGCGACTACATCGAAGAGAAGGAAATTGAGTCATATCGATATTCTGTAGCTGTGCCTTTTTTAGGCGATAGTTCTTAATTATGTTCAGTGTTAAGCAACATCATATTATTTTATTATTTGATTATATTGTAAATAATATTTGCCTACATATAATATTTACTAATTTATTTAAAATTTTAATCAATATTAATTGGTATCCTAGAAGTTCTATTACATTAAGTAATTAAAAAAAAAAGTCTGACGGCTATGAAATATTAGAACGTTGTAAACGACCCAGAAATTAATATTGTTTAAGCCAAAAACCCGGCCAACCTTTTTTATACACCTGCTAACTAGGCCTTAATATATTTCTCATTATTTATTAAATTAAAAAATATCCATCACCGGGAACTCGATTATTTTGTGATTAATTTAGACCGTGGGTCTCTTTTGATGAGTTCAGGTTTTAAACGGGCATTAATTTTAATTAGATAATTGCTCAAAGGCGATCCCGGAGCAACCAGGTACATGGCCCGCTATGACAGCCCGTGAAATATAGTGGGTTTCGAGCTTTACCTCATCTAAATGCTGATCGTCATATGTTCGGTCTCGTGCATATTAATATGACGGGTTTCCGTGAAAACAATCACTGGACACCCGGTTGGGAGGTAATTTTTTTATTTAAACTGATATGACATATTTGGCATCAGGGAATTTTTAAATTAGTTTATACCCTTTTAAACTTGTGGCATCAAAATAATAATAAAAAAAAATTAACACAGCATTTTATACAATGTAAGTACTTTAACTGATTATAGCTATTTCAAGAAGTAATCGTAACAAAATTTGAAATAATTTAATGTTAGAATTATTGATGTTTATTAAACTGCCTATAGGCGTTGGATATAATATAATAATGATATCAGAGTCCACTATAAACATGTATCCAATAACCAAAGCTATACTTAAAATATTTATTGAAGCATCCATTTAATGACCATTTTAGTTTCAGTTTCTCATGTAGCTAAAATTTAAAAAAGTTAACTGATTAAATTATTGTTTATTTTTTGTTTTAGCAGACGTAAATGTCAATTTCGTTTTATCGTATTAAAGTTTGATAAATAATATGGTTATACTATGGAAACCTGGAAGGGTGGCGCTCAAGTAAAACAAATAAAAAATAGATTTATTTCTGATTCGGGTGGATGATATAAGTATTTTCATCAGATAGAACGAGAACGAGAGCAACTCAAATGGTCCAATACAACTTCTCGTTGACCAGGTCATCCTTTTATCAGAAAGATTTCCAACCAACTGTCTGTCTAACCATAATCTTGAATATCGGGATCTCAGGAAAGTTCCCTTTATATTTCCAAATTGTAGATTGATAACTAAGCGCATACTGATAGAGACAATCTTCACATGGAGACAGTTGAACATTGACGCTTCCTTTTTTGCTTCAAAATAATTGGCAACATATTTCATCGACTTTTTACTTTCTTATACCTAATATAAGGAAGTATAGTAATCGTGATTTTTTTTCGACCTCGAGATTTTGATTGATTTATATGTTTTGAACCCTCCTGAATCCATTCTGACTATTTTCCAAATGATGTCTGTCGGTGCGTGTGCGTGTGCGTGTGCGTGTGCGTGTGCGTGTGCGTGTGCGTGTGCGTGTGCGTGTGCGTGTGCGTGTGCGTGTGGGTGTGCGTGTGTGTGTGTGTGTGTGTGGGCGCGCGCGTGCGCTTGCGCGTGCGCGTGCGCTTGCGCGTGCGCTTGCGCGTGCGTGTGCGTGTGCGCGTGCGCTTGCGCGTGCGCGTGCGTGTGCGTGTGCGTGTGTGTGTTAAGATTGTCAACAACATTTCAGGACACATTAAATTTGATGAATGTGGTATCACCAGAAGAGACATAATGAATGAAAGAAGAGAAAGGTACAATTTCGGAAAAAAAATAAAAACTGTTATTGCATTTCTGGATGAATCTCGACGAATTATAATGAAAAAACATAACTTTATGAAAAATAAAAGTCCTCATGTCTGTAGTAGCCACAGTTTTTGAGATAAAGCTTTAAAATTTGGTACACTTGTTCTAAAGGCCAAAGACAATAAAAAATTCGGTGATGAGCAAAATTGGCCTTCTGAAAGAGGGGTCCACGGGACCCAGACTTTTTTTGTATTGGACTACACAAAAATATATTCTTGATGAAAGACTATAAATGATGTCTACTATATCAAGCGAATAAAATATATTTCCAAGTACTTAAATAAAGCTGATGTAAACTGAAATATTTTACACATTTGGCCTCATAAAATGGGGTTAGGATAAATTTAACAGTTTGGTGTTTGAAAGGTCTGATTTAGTTATAAAAATGTCAATGTCAATAACAAAAAATTATTAAGATACATGGCATGAATTATTATTGACAGTATCGAATGTCACTGCTAATTAATTATTTAAAAGTTTTAATGAAACATTTCAAGGTACGCTATTAAAATTGAATTGAGGTAAGTGAAGAATTAAATAGAATGATTTTTTAGATCATAATAATATATACTGGTATAAGAAAGCTATGTGCTGGCCACAACAAATATTTTAATTAGTTTGTTTCTTTAAATAAAATTGAGAAACTATTCTGGATTTGATGAAAATGTCTGTAGTTATAGCCTACACTTGACCAAGCAAAGTAAATAAATGTCTAAATTCTTTTTCTGAACAATAATAAATGGCAAGTTTTACTTTATCAGCTGTTAGATTTACTGATTCACCCGCAGTGTTGGAATTGAGGGCAAAGAGGACACCGTTTGAGATTCTGATTCAAATACTAGTTTTCTCATATCGATGAGTCTAATTCGATTTTTTCCCATAATTTAAGTCAATATTACTCTTTTGCTAATGTATATCAGTTATTGGGCTAGGATTTTTTTTTTAACATAAGCGCCATATGGTTTGTGTAGACAGTTATTTTTTGAGGACATTCTTTGAAAATGTTCACTAGACTAATCTACAAAAAAAATCGTGTTCCCAAGAATTCGGGGGAAAGAGTAGTACATAATATAGACCCTACCTTGGCTCCTCGACTATTACATAATGTTTATCTTCTAAAAATATTATGTAAAGATATTCATATTAAAGGCGTTCTTTGGGCGAAGATAATAATATTATACGTTAGAAAATTGGACGATTAAAAAATAAGAAAACAGCAGAAAATATCCAGTGTAGTTAAACAGTTGTGGACAAGTCCAGTTACAGGTCTGCTGTACACCAAGCAAGTTGATTCATATGTTCCTCGAAATAATAATTTTTCTCTAGGATTACTTTGAAAAGTCGTTAAAAACATTTGGAATTTATATGAATTTACTTTTGACAAATTTTATTTTTTATTTAATATGTGGGAAAGGAAAAGAAATTTTGAATTGATAAGATCCTCGAGAAATTTAGCAACAACTGTACACAAATAACGAAAACTGTTTTATAGTACAATAACTGCATCAAAAATCATTTTCAAGATGGTAATGTTTATGTAAATTTAGAAATAAAATCATTGTTTTTGCACAACTAGGAGCAACAATCCCCCTTCCAACCTTGGTTGTCATAAGAAATGCTTTGGGTTAGACTCCAATTTCTCCATTTGAGCAGATACTCTAGTCGTTTGTTCCAGCAAACTGTAATTGTTGTGATTTTTTAGAACGTATTTGACCCATCCTGCAAATGTAAAGGAAGTCCAAAGTTTAATATTTTTGGACGCTCATTTATAAACAGTAAAGAATAGGCTTTAAGATAAGTACAATGAAAAAAGAAATCAGATTTATTGGTGGATTGTGTTTTGAAATTTATTTTGATCAAATCTTCTGTATTATTGATATAATAAAAAAACCCATTTAGAGACATAACGTTTCTAAAGAATTACAATGAGTTTGAGAATACAAAAATCTTAGTAGGAATCTTTGATAATGATCCGCTCTGTCATCAGCATCTTAAAAATATGAACATTGATCTACATCCTTGGTCATATTTCTGGTAAAATTTTGAAAGGTGTGTGCGCGTTGTGATATAATTTTCTCAGAAGCCATGGATTTTTCTACGACGGATATGTACTATTTCTTCTTACAAGAATTTTAATAGAACCCTTTTTTTTAGTTGGTAAACAACTTGGCTTTGAATTCGTGTTTAAAATAAATAAGAAAAATAAATTATAACATTTACTAAGGCCTAAAACATTCTCTCCGTGATCTTTTGCTCTGAATTTTACGTGTCGTTTTGAATAATGTAATAAAAATATAAACTAAATTCAATTGCTGAAAACTGTCGAAATTTATACTTTTTCATTAATTTGCAGATTTTAAAATTTTTCGACTATAGAGAACATTAATAAATCTATGCATACTCATTTTGAAGTCATAATTTTGCGTTTTCCAAAATAATATAAATCGAAATAGCAGATTCATAAGAAAACAAATGACTTTTGTAACACCGCACTAGAAATTAGTTCACTTCTCTTTGGGAAAACATTAAGTTAAACGATTTACAAAAAATTAATCCAATCATTTGAATTTCAAAACTTGTACGCCCTAAACGTTAATAACTGCATATTTGCAACCACTACTGCAATGCAACATAAATATTTCTAGTCCTATACGTGTATATATTAATGGGCAATTAACAAGACGTTAAATATCATCATGTAATGGTGCCACTTAGTCGCTACAACGGTTTATACTAAGGCAGTATATTATAACATAATACATTCCTAATTTGCTGACCGATAATATGGATTCCTTTGATTACGATCGGGTCATCGTCATCGTATTTCCATAATTCTATTTTATTTTCTTGTGTCAAAAATGATATATGTACGAAGGCTTGTTTTGGACGATAGCAGCCACTGTGTAATTTGCAAGACCGATCATTTACATCTTTAACCCAATTAAGGTCTGATATACGAACAAGGCTTGATTATTTTTCTTTGCAATTCTTGACTTAGATTGTTGCACCATTTAAAGTTTAATTAGTTTCTAAATGGACTCGCTTTCTTTCATCTTTTATTAATTATAGGTACCTACGTCTTGGTATTATTAAAGAGTTATGATAATTGTATTTAAAATGTTTTGTTCTGTTTGCAGTTAATATCTGATTGTTTCTAAGGAGTGCTTATTACCTATTACACTCATAGAAAATTGTTTATTTATTAAAATTAATTTCCGGCACGAAGCGCTGTTAAAAAGTAATTAATAGCCTTAATAATAAAAACGCTGTTTTTTTCTTTTTAAATTAATTAAGTTGAATTTTGTGGCTTAGCAATTATTAGTTTTCCTGGAAATAACAATTTTTTGCCAGAATAATACCTATTCACATAATAAGAAGTATCCACCAAAAGCTTAACATTAATGAAACTTAAGTTCCTAATGGCATTAGCCATTGCAAATGTTCAAAATATTGCCTTATGCTAACTCCAAATTCACTTAGTATTGAAGCATGGGACCCAAGCGTTACTTTAATGCATAAATATCAAGACTAAATGTAGAAGTTTCGCAGAGAAAAATGGCGATTGAAATATGTGAAAAAAAGTTGCAAAAATTGTGTGTACCCTCAGATTATTTTTTTAGGTAATTTGTAAAATATTTGCAAAACATTTTTTTTCAAAATCAGACGGAAAGTATATCGCCAGATTTCAAATTTCATAAAAAAATATTGCTTTTTTATAAAGTTACACCTTTTTGAAATTTGCGCTGTGAAGAAAAATTACAAAACGGTGTAACTTATAACAAAGCAACATTTCTAGATTACATTTGCAATCTGGCAACATATTTTCAAAGTAATTCGGGAAAAAAAATGTCTAGAAAATAACCTAGGGGTACATACAATCTTTTCAACTTTTTTTCGCAATTTTTTCTCTGCAAAACCTACATTTATTCTTGATAGTTATTCCTTAAAATATCGCTTGGGTGCATGCTCAATTTCAGTAGCAGCTCACTGAGAAAAAGAAACTGTCAACAGATTTTGCAATGTTAAACTCTTTAGCGTAAATTTAGTTACAGAATGTTGACTTTATTTAAAACAGTGATTTTTTATTGAAGGAGAGTAAAAATCAGAAATTAGGAAAAACAAATGCATGAAGAACTAGAAACCAAATTTAAGTAACAAATCTAATAAAATTGTAAACAGAACAAAAAATATTTGTATCAATATCTGATTGCACCTTCTCAGACCCTAATTAGCGCCTAACAACATCTAGGCATACTTCCAACAACATTTTAGTCCTGAAGTGGGTTGGAACCTTTGATGTGAAGATAACGTTCACATAATTTTCCACAAAACACCAAAACACCATATACTGCACTCGATGCGCGTTTCGCCAACCAAGTTAGCATCATCTGGAGATGATTACAGCTAAACTTATACTAACAATCTACCCTATTTATACCTAAACTATTGTCACCGTTCGGTGAATTGTGACTCACTAACCAATAAAGCGGGTTATTTGGGATTGGTCCTCTGTCACTATTCATACTATTTTTACACTTTGTGATTTTCAAGCTTTCAAATGCAACCACCATTTGTAATATTCGTAATTAATCTTAAATTGCTAACATATACTTTGTGGTTGTTCTCAAATGCATGTTAGACAATACTATATTTTTCTGTTCTACCATATTTGAGATGAGGCATATGCTCGTTGATTCTAGTTTAAATTTTCCTTCTAGTTTGTCCTACATACTTTTGATTACAATGCGTACAGCTAATTTCGTAAATTTCCGTGGTATTAGTAAGATTTTTTAAAGATATAAGTATGTCATAGGTTCATTCATCTTGAAATAAATTACAACGACTTTTAGGCAAACCGAAAGACAAAATTGTTATAAACAAAAAGTCATGGTTCACCGAACCGTGACAATAGTTTAAGTATGCACGTAAATAGGGTAGATTGTTAGCATAAGTTTAGTTTTAATCATCTCCAGATGATGCCAACTTGGTTGGCGAAACGCGCGTCGAGCCCAGTATATTGTGTTTTGGTGTTTTGTGGAAAACTACTTCAGTGTTAACAACATTTAAAATTAAATCGACTGGAGGAGTGCCCATTCCTCCTAAAGGGCGATTACCAAAGCGTCAGTATTATTTGCGACTTCAATTCTACCTGAGATTTGAAGATTTGAAGAGCGATCTAAACATACTCGGTGGAATTCAAATTGGGCGTGCATGTTAGCCACATCATTCGCTAAATATCGTAGTCTTTAAAAAAATATTTAATATTAACAACTGCAACTCTGGGGGTTTAGCATTGTCGTCGATATATATACATTCTTGTCCATGATCGTTTGCATACAGCAACATCTGGAGTAAAACAATTGGTTCCAATACTTTCTAAATAATTTCTGGTTATTACTGTAGTGTTGACAAAAGTGAGTGACTTAGTTTTACTGTTACCCACTCTTATTCCTCAGCAAAGAGTTACGTGCCCTCAACCAAATGAAATAACTTCCACCACACAATTGTTATCATAGAACTCTTCTTCCCCATATGCGTCTACGTTTACTACCAGGGAAGAGACAAAATTTGGACTTGTCTGTAAATAAACATTCAATATTGTTCCAATTCTCATGCTCGCGAGCAAATTGCAATCGATTTCGTGTATATTGTGGAGCCCAATTAGGATGTCGAGCATGACATCTAGAAGAAAGATTCGGACTCATGTAGCCTCTTTCGAATTGTTGCACTAGAACAATTACCCCTGCTACTTCCTGTAGAATTCCCTTCACTTGTATCGCATTCAAGACCCTTGAAGAACAGTTCTTCTGAAAAATCTATCCATTCCTAGAGTCGTCTCGAACTTCAGTTTAATATTAGAAAATTTAACTTGTTTTAAAATTAAAGCTTCACTTGATTTAAAATTCATTTATTCAACAAAATTTGATTATTTCTAAGTTTCCCGGATATTTACTAGGCTGCCATAAAAGTTTCAGAATTTATAGACATTTTTTGTTTTAAGCATCGACAGCCAGAATTTTTACAAAAAATATTTTCGATACCTTCCGACTTAGTCATTTGAAAGTAAATTTTCAAATTTCTTTTAATTTTAATAAAATAATATTAAGCATAAAAAGATACATTGCTCAAACAATTTTTTTTCGAGTCCGAAAAATTTTAATCATTTTTTTTTTTTTAGTTTTACGAATCGTTCATTATTAAGAAAATTTGTGAAGTCTTGCGCGATCTTTTAAGCAGGTTAGTAGTATCCGAGTTTTAGGTCAATTTGCTGTCCAGTCTGCTGAAAATCACCAATTTTTCAAGAAATTTTTTTGAAAGTGTTTTGTGATTGTGAATTTTACGTTCATCTAAAGGATTCCCTGCTTAATTTTATTTTTTGGTCTTAACGACAGTCAAAAAAATTTTACACACAAATCACCTGATCTCACTAATAAAATTCAACCCCCTGTGCAAATTTTTTTTTTGGCCCTAATAAATAAAAAAAAGCATAAGTCGCTTGATTAAATCCTTCAGCTACAAAGTCTGAGGTGGAAACAATCTACAAGCCAGGACCGTTGAAGAGGAATTACTGAAGTCTTGCCCAGCTCTGCTAGCATAGCCAAAGACACACAGAAATTCAACGAGGTTAAGAGCAGGCTACCTTATCTCTCTGTAGAAACAAAATCGACATTGAGAAAATTCAATTCCTGCGATCAAATACCAAGGCAATAAAACTAAAATTATTTTCGTGGCAGCAAGTCACGTGGCACCCAACTTAATAGAAAAAAATAATAACCCAGCTAGGGAAAAATTAAAAAACAGGTCTTCCAAAAAAATAAAATAAAGGAAAACAACCTTGTTGTAATTGTGACAAGGTATTTTAGCAAAAAAACGTTCTACTGTTAATACTTTAAAAAAGGAAATTACCTAATTTTTTATAAATTGCTTTTCTTCTTTCTACGTTAAGTAAAAAGCAATTAATTAAATCAATATTTTAAAATAGACGTTATTATTACTATTTTCGTATATTCTACAATAATTTGTATTTTAAGATTGATTACTTTTACCTAACATTTGGATATTAGCGTGATCAAAAAGTACATCAATTATATTTAAAAAAACTATTTAATTTCTTGTATTACGTGTCAAATGTGTAAAAGTTTTCTTTCCACAAATTTTGCAAATTTAATTTAATGTGAAATTTTGACATGTTAATAGCGTTTTTGTACTATGTCGAAGCTTTTTTATAATATTTTTATTATTATGCCAAAAAAAAAACTGTCTCTCGAGTTATTGACTGCGGTCGCCGGTCGCCTAGATCATTCACTTAAACCCCATAAAAATGTAAAGAACAAATTATAATATTTTTTATCCATTGTTATGAAATAATCAACTACACACTTAAAAAACATATATTTGAAGCAACAAAAAAACCGCTGCCAATTACTTGGGGATCAGAACTTCCTCACCGTGGTAAAACTCGACGTGTGGTGGAGTTTATAATAAAAGTAATTTTTGACGTTTCAAAAAGTCACATTTTTTGACGTTTCAAAAAAATTCACATTTTGACATTTAAAAAAATCACTTTGACGTTTCAAAAAAGTCACATTTTTTGATGTTTCAAAAAAGTCAGATTTTGACGTTTCAAAAAAGTCACATTGGTGGAATGTCACTAATATTTTTTTTTTAGACATTGAGACCGTGTGTACCAAATTTGAAAGCTTTATCTCAAAAGCTGTAGCTGCTATCGCGAACCACACAGACAGAAAATTTGTTTCATCGAGATTCGTCCAGAAATGCAATAAAAATTTTCAAAAATTTTTGCACGAATACATAATTTCCGCACTTTGAGGAGTGAGGAAGCAATTATTAACACTAAAGAAAAAATTTCTAATTAAATGAAATATATAAAAATGTTTCAATTTAAGATACATTTTTGTTTTGTTAATTAAATTTAAAATGAAGTTTGTCGAACTAAAACGCGTTAAATTAATTCAAAGAATTTTTTTAAGAAAATTTTCATTTTGCGTAGACAAAACTGTTTCGCAGTCAAACTAAATAAATATAAAAAAAAAAAAAAAAAAATAAAAAAAAAAAAAAAAAAAAAAATTTTTACCCCCCCGATTTGAATTTATAAAAACAACCCCCGCCAAAGGAGAGAAAAAAAAAAAAGGATGGTGGTTTTTTTCTTAACAAAGGGGGGGGGGGATAAAAAACCAAAAAAAAAGGGGGGGAAAAAAAATGAAAAAAAAATTAAATTATTATAAAAAAAAGGGGGGAAAAAAAACTTTTTTTTTGGGCATGGCAATTATTTTTTAGAAGGAATTAGGGGGGGGGGAGGGAAAAAAAAAAGGAAGGAGGGAAAATAATACAGAAACGGGGGCGGGGGGAAAGAAAGAGTTTGGTTAATGGGACTAGGACAAAAAAAATGTACTAACTAAATAAATAATTTGAGTTGAAGGAAGTTATATTTCGAACAAACCAATTTACGTAAGAGAAATAATTTTCTTGGATGAAACAAACATTTTTAGTATGTAACAATTTGCAGAAAATTTTAAAAATAATATTAAAAAAAATGTTGTGTTGTTATGTCTATTAAGTATTAAATATATTTTTTACAATACAGTAATTACTTCCTCTAATCGACCTCTCACGACGAAAACTGTTACTCATTTATTTTTCCACTTTGTATGCAGATAGAGGAGATTCTACCATAATGTACCTCATTTTGGTTATAACATATTCCTCTATTGATAATTCTAGCGATATCTTTGTCGCTACTAACAACCAAATGACTAATCATAAACATTAAAGATATCATTATCTGTATCTTATTTTTGGATAAACATTGCGTATTCAAATTAAAATTACCAATATCAATTTGACAACATTCCATTATTAATTTATAATTCATTATAATTTATTAGTCACTCAAAAATTAACTCTAAGGAATGGATATGATTTTGCACAATGGTAGTTAGTTCAAGAAAAATTGTACAAAAAGTTTCTTCAATGATAGAGAGATCTTAGCTTAGTTTTTATTTAAACATAATTAATTTTCTGTTATTTCGCACGTGAAATATATAAAGTAGGTAGTGGGAGTACTACTTAGTTGATGGAGTTAATTAATATGACGTTAAAACCTGGCGGTGAATAGGGGAGCTTGTATAGGGAATTCGTTTTCTTAGCTCAATCACGGTCTGCTCCGCCCACTGATGTTTAGTTTATCATGTAACAACATTAATTAAACTCTTAAATAGGTATCTGTCTATTAGAATATTAAAGAAACGCTAGCGCATATTTTGTAGTCCAGATCATTATTTGCCTTAGCGGCTTTCTTAGCGACGGCAATTAATATTTTCCACATTTTAAAACTAGTTTATAAAAGCATCTTCATTTTCTTTTAATTAAAAAAAAAAATATATGATACACACAATATGTATATACACGTTCGGAAAATTTACGATTTGGGTGCATGCATCCTCTCTAGCAAATATCAGCCTGTGTGTGCGGAATGGAGGGGTAATAGACAAAATTCGCATCCATCGCATATTGGTGTTCCTCATAACCATCAAACTTTGTAGAATGGTGGTGATATCGCACGCTTTAAACTCACATGTAGGACCCAAATGATAAATTTATCAAACGTGTATATGTAATTAAGAAACCATTTGATCGACATGGACTGCAGTATATTTTATAGTACTACCTATGATAGTAGGTACTAGTTCTTGGTAAACAGATTTAATGTATTAGTAAATCAAATTCTTTCATTAAAAAATGTTCTCCAAATGAGAAGAGGCCGATCAGCTGGTTCACCGATTCTTTACGTACTAATAGAGATATACTATCTTCTGTTAAACTAATTTTCAATGTCACTAGAAATTCAGTTAACTATTCTATTTACGGCTCTCTGCGTAAGGAGTACAATAACGTTATCAAAAATGCAAAAAAAAAAAGTTTGTAGCAAATTCATAAATGACTCTGACAATAAAAGACAAAACACCTGGAAAATAATTCATTTTGAGACAGACATCGGGCAAATGTCATTAATTTTGGTATTTCACCAGACAATTTTAACAGATATTTCGTATCAGTCGCAGGACAGTTAATAAATCACAACAATCAAACTAATTCTACCTATAGTAAACTACTTAATCTATCTTTTTTCTTGCATCCAATAACCGAACTAGAATTAAAATCAACAATTAAATCTTTAAAAAACTCACGTTCTCTGGATATACATGACTTAAATTCAAAAATAATTAAATTTACGGAAGATATGATCATCGCACCCCTTACCTCTTTATTCAACAGTTGTATCGCTGAAAGTATTCGCCCATATTATTCCTATTTTTAAAAAAGGTAACGACTTCTTGTCAGATAACTATCGTTCCATAGCAATTCTTCCCATTTTTGGTAAGATCTTTGAAATTATTCTGATAGAAAGATTATCGAGTTATCTGAAACAGAAACTACTCCTTAGTCCTTGTAAAAGTAGTAAGAGGGATGTATCCTGCGGCCACTGCTACTTTTGGTCTACATGAATGATTTTCCTCAATTTATGTTGCCAAATAAATCCATCCTATTCGCCGACGATACCCTCTTTTGTGTTCTGATCACAGCGTTGCCAGTCTACTAAAACTATCCTCTAACAAGCAAAAAATTGGTTCACCTCAAATGAACTTACATTTAGTCAAGAGAAAACTCAAGAGACTATTAATATCTTCAAATACGCAACTAAAGGCAAGTACATTAAACTCTTAAGTATCTATATAGATGATAACTATTAGCTGGGTTAACCATATTGAACAACTAAACGAAAGGCTTTCAAGCACAGTCTTTCTCTTTAGAAAACTAAAACGCATTCTACAGTTTGACATCTTAAAAAACACCCATTTCGCCCTGTTCCATTCTAGACTTTCCTACGCTATTGTTCTATGGGGAAACTCCTATCACGCATTGAAAGTTTCATATAATTACCGTCGTATCTCGCTTATCTGAAATCCAACGGTTTTAAACTTTTCGTGGTAAATATATGACTATAAAGTGATTATTTTGACCAAATTTGAGTTTAGTAAAAGAAGTCCGTTTTAAAATGATAAAAGGGATTGATTTCTCAAAAAAATATATATTAGTGGTTTTTATTTATGTACAATTTAATACTATATTTGGCGTCCTTAGGAACAGTTCTGTACAAATATTGAAGGAAGTAAGCTTTAAAGATACTCCAGATATGAGCACTCAAATTTGCAATTTTTTTCGTTATCTTTGCTATTAACTCGAAAACTACTAACACCAAAATATTTTAATTTCCAGAATTCTTCAGTTTTAATTTTTTTTAATTTCATTAAATGTCCGAGCTGTTTAATTTGTAGCCCATGTAAAAATTTCTTCCATAAAAAAGAAGGAATGGTTTCAGTTGTTTTCAATTCATGCATACATAAATCATTTTTATTGCTAAATAAGCCAAGATACTTTTTTCTCAGAAAATGCTCTGAAAAAAAATAACTAAAAACGATATAGAAAATCCTAAAATGTTACATTTTTAGATAAAACGTGAATTATATTTAAAAATTAATTAAGGACTTAGTTAACGCAGTACCAACCCCAGCAGCACAAAATATTGGACCAATGTTCAAATCATATAAGTCCAATATTTGAATGACGGCCCAATATATGACATGACCAATATTGGGCATATATTGTTCTGAAATTTTTTCCCAATATATACAAAACTATATTTTGCCAATGTAAGACCTATCAGTGTAATCTATATATTTTCAGAATAATTATATTCAATATTTGGCACATATTGTCCTAAAATGTTGTCCCAATATGCACAAATCTATATTTCGCCAATGTAGGACCTATCTGTATATCTTCAGCAACCTGACTAAAGGAAAAATCCAAAACTCCTAATACTTTAACCGGTGGGTGAGATACAGGGGTTAAATATAATTATTCCATGGAGGGCGCTGCATTATTTAGCTATATGTAGATTACCAATTATGGTGAAAAATGTTTGACTATTTTCTCAACAAAAATATTAATCAAATGAAGTAACAATAAATCTCACTGCGCGAGATGAAGACCGAATATAAATAGATATATACGACTAAAATAGGCAAATATCTTTTTTGTACTGATGGTTATTTCTATATTTTCACATAGCAGTAAAATGACACACTACATATATTATTAATTAACCATAAATAATCAGATCTATAATATATGTACCTACTTAATATTCTTGTTCCTTAAAATATACCTATCAAGTCTGTTGGGACTGTAAAATTGATGTGTTTGGTTCCGTGTCCTAATATTTTTAAAATTCGCGCAATCTTCATCCATTTCAAAAAATCTGACATATTATTGCTTCGTATTTATGCATTACTAGAAAAAAATAATAAAATAATTATTGGGTATTACAAAAGCATTCTTTCAAATCCAACATGATAATAACAATAAATACCTTTATACATATGTATTTATAAATATTTTTATAAAAAATTTGTACGCGGTCTAGCCCCATGAAGAGTTCAGAACAATGAAAGTAGATATTTATTGGACTAGGGGTTTTCGTCTTTTGTATTGTAACTGAAGGAAATCATTTCTTGAGTGTGAAAACTTTCATTTTTGGTGAGAATATTTTTTCATTCTCAATATTGTTCTTTGTTTCTAATACTAAAGACACTGTATTTAATTCAACTCAGTTCTTGCTCCTAGAGTGAGTACTTGTTTTAATAGTTTCTACGATAAAATGTATTGGAAGTGTTGTTTTTGATTGATTAAAACTTTTATACTAACACATTCAAATAAGAATATCAATACAAAATATAATATATATATATATATATATATATATATATATATATATATATATATATATATATATATATATATATATATATATATATATATATATATATATATATATATATATTGTTATTATTATTATTATTATCCTGTTAGGTTTGAAAGAATGCTGTTGTTATGCTCGATAATTATTTTATTACTATTTCTTAGACTTTTCTCACTATAGTTACAGCATGTCTCAACGATTTAACTTATTGACATTGTTATGTGTTTGCTATTCTCCACAAACATCTATACTCGTAGATTCGTTGATTGAATGTCCAGGTAACACCAACTTACCACTATATTAACTAATTAATAATTAACAACAATAGATTAATGACTGTCTTAACCATAATCACAATTAAACACTTATAAGTAGGGTTGACAAATCGGTCCGCAAGTCACGGGCGGTGCCAAGTAGAGAAATACCCAAATACGTAAGCGAGACTTGTTTACTATTTTTAGCAAAGACTAACATTTGATTTTAATCTATTGTTATGCTTCGTGGTGTGTACAACGTAATTTATTCCTCTCCGTTGTATTGTTGAAAATTTTATTTGTTGTATTTTATTCTTGATATTAATTTAAAAATAAAGTATGTCAGACCTGCCCTATGGTACAAATCGGCCATACGCTGACAAAGTGGATAAATTTATCAGTGAATTCCCGGATTTATTCTACAGTGGTGCTATAATAATTTGTAAGATATGCGAGACAGACCTGATGTGCTGGAACAAACATGATTGTAAACGTCACGTAAATTCTGTGCAACATAAAACTAAAAAAAAATGGCGTACCTTCGACAACACAGTTTATGTTCGATTTACTCTTAATGCTAATTGCCTGTGATGTTCCACTGCACATACTCGATAAACAACTATTTCAGGTCTTCTGGAATAAATACAATCCCAAGGTGACGTTACCAAGTCGCACAATGTTGCATAACTATGTACCAACTGTAAATAAGATTAAATGTGTACTAAAAAACACACGGCTGTGTTTATGTGTTGACGAGACGACAGATTGTAAAAAAAATTCTGTTTTAAATGTTATAGTATGTGTACTGGACCCTCTTAAACCGACATTTCCACTGTTACTAGCTAGCAAAAAACTAACTAACTTAAATGAAGCAATGAGGAGACGTTCCAACCCAACAAACATTTCGAGCTGTAATTTGGTCACGCGACCAAACTACAACTCCAAATCTTTACTGGGAAAAGAATGTCTTTAGCTCTTTGAATAGATATGAGCAGACAATGTAATACCAGACATTTGTGCTAATTATTTGTCTCTGTTTTTAGTCAATCATCCTAATGACATTCTAAAACAAAACATAACCTCACGAATTAATTACTTGCTTTTGTGTACGTTTGTTTTATTTATTAGAGTATTTAAGTGTTTTTGCGCAAGTTTACTTGTGAATAAGTTACAAAAAATGGTGTTAAGGCAGTGTGTTGTACCATCTTTTAAAGTCAAAACTCAAGTATTTTTATCAATAGATGTTCCTTCTAACTGAGATCTCAGCTAATCTAAGTTGTTTAACGGTTACACTCATGACCACCTAAAATCAAGGACTCAGTGCTGCGACGTGTCGTCACAACCGCTAGTCCAAGCGAGCTAGCGTACTTAGTTTTTTTAAAGGGAAAACGAACCTTCAAAGCAAAAACCCAGCGGAATTCATGTACTAAACTATTGTGAAAATGAATATGTTTTAGATTTAAATTTCAAAGAAATAAATTAGAAAATCAGTACAATGTAATAAATCACATTTTAATGGAAACTTTTTAACACGGTTTATGAAGCAATAAGCAAATAAATAAAAGTTTCTATACTAGGATTAACAAACAAAAATTACAATTTAGAAACATCAAAGATTGAATGAAGATTGATATGTCTAACTGGTCATTAAGTAAATAACTACCGGAGCTAATGCTAGATTTAATTATTTCTATGGATTCTAATATATAAATTTAATTTTAAGCTTTCTTGTACATATAGTATTTTAGGATTACTTAAATTTGGAAAATTGTGATCTAACTCTAAAATATGGTTTGAAAAAGTTGAAACTTTTTTTTGGACTCAACAAAGTAAAATGTGTTTTGTTACATCGTAATAATTAATTATCATTTAATTATGAATCACCAAGTAACGGCTTATGCAATTCAACTTTTAGAAAATCTGTTGCCTATGTGCACTTATTTTTATTTATTTCAAATTATTATTAAATTAAATTATTTCAAAATATTGAATTGCAAAAACATACAGTGTAACGGACTGTTTTGATTTTTTGGTTAAAGTAATCAATACAAAGAAATTTCTCGTAATTTTTATAGCAGATAGAATTTCGGAAACAGCTTGCTCAGTTGCCCGAAGTTTAGCATCCCTATCCTGGGTTTAAATAGTTCTGGGTCGTCGCGTTTTTTGTTTAGCTTATTGATTATTTTCTCCTTATTTTCTACAAGAACTTGATTGACTTTCGTATACATTAATTTAGTCTTTTCCCTATGTTCGTTAATGTAATCGTTAATTAATATTTTTTCGATATCAATGTCAAATGGATTTTCATTATTGATGTGTCCGTTAATAATGTCTATTGGTTTTAATCTTGTTGAGGAGTGAATTGAGTGGTTATATGCTAATATTGCATACGTCATTTTAATTTGAATTGGTGTTTTTAAGAATCCTTGGGTATTTAATAACCGTACGTGTTCGATCAATGTCGAGTGTAGTCTCTCTACGGGGCCATTAGATTGGGGATGATTTGGCGAACAGAAATGTAATTTTATTTTATGTAGAGCGAGCAATTCAGAAATTACTGAATTTTTGAATTCTGTTCCGTTATCGACGATTATCTGTTTTGGAACGCCGTGATGGGAGAAAAATAATATTAAATTATTTACTATTTCGGTAGAGGCTAATGACATTAATTTATATGCTTGTGCGTACTTAGAAAATGTATCTATTACAGTCAAAAATTTAGTTTGTTCTAATGTGAATGAATCTAAATGAATAATTTCGAAAGGATGCATTGCTGTTGGAGTGATATTCATTTTCATTTTTATAGGGTTCCTTTCGTATTTACTTTGTTGACAAATTTCGCAATCATTTATATAAGTTTGTATTGAATTCCTTAAATCCGGCCAGTAATATCGTTTCCTGATTTGTTGTTCCGTTTAGATTATGCCGCGGTGGTTACTTTTACTTTCATGATAATTTTGTATAATTTCCTGAATATCATCTTTATTGGTGATGTCAATTAATTTTAATTTACAGTTTTTTAATTTTAAGTATGGCCATTTAAAGTTTTTGCGTATGACTTCGCAAAAAGGCTCATAGATATCAGGATTTTCAAAGTATAAATGATAGGGAGTTTTTGGTGCTACAAAATTTTTGAAAAAATCGATATCTTGTTCGAATTGATTTTTAGATATTTGGATGTTAAAACGTTGCTTTTTTTAAAACAGTATTATTTGTTTTGGCTTAGCTGGAGTGTGCAAAACTGAATGAATGATTATTTGATTTTGTCCGTAATTCACAGGTGTTTCTACAATTGGTATTTCTGCTATGGGATGATGTCCAGCATTAGTATGTACAGTAATATCGTTTTCAGGATTATCGATTTCCGATCTTTGTTCATCTGGTAACACTTGTGTGGAAATATTATCATCGATTTGTGAGTTTGAGGGTTGATTGGAGGTTGTAGCAAGTTGTTTATTGAATTCGTCAATATATTGAAATATGTCGGTACTTTCTTTAATGTGTAATTCTATGCGGGACTGCGCGTCTGCATTGGTGTTTAATTTACCTTTTTTATACATTATATTGTAGTCAAATTCTTCCAGCTTAAAGCGCCATCTTACCAATTTCGAATTTGGCTCTTTTAGTGAAAATAACCACTGGAGTGGTTTGTGGTCTGTTATAATATTAAATTTCCGCCCGAAAAGGTAGGGTCTGAAGTATTTGGTGGCCCAGACAATCGAGAGCAGTTCTTTCTCGATGGTGCTATAATTTTGCTCAGAATCGTTCAGAGTACGAGAAGCGTACGCGACCGGTAGGTCCTTTCCTATTGGGCCCTGCGAGAGCACGGCACCTAGTGCCACATTGCTAGCATCGCTTGTTAAGTTAAAAGGTTTTGTGAAGTCTGGGTATTGCAAGATGGGTTCATTAATTAATAAATTTTTACAAGTTTCGAAACAGGATATAAATTCTGCGTCGTGAATGATTTTTGCATTCTTCTTTAAGCATTTCGTGAGAGGTTTAGTAATTTTGGCAAAATTATTTATGAACCTCCTATAATAACCTAATAAACCTAAAAAAGCCTTTGATTTGTTTGGTTGTTTTCGGTATAGGATAATTTTTGATTGCTATGATTTTATCGGGGTTCGGCTTTACCCCATCTGGTGTAACAATAAGACCCAAATAAGCGACTTCTTTTCGCAAAAACTCCGACTTATCCAGTTGAATTTTGAAATTTGAGTCTCTAAGTCTCTGAAAAACGGATCTTAAACGTTCGATATGTTCCTGGAGTGACGTGGAAAAAATTATAATGTCGTCTAAATATACTAGGCATTTCTCGTTTTGTATACCGCGAAGGATATTATCCATTATTCGCTGAAATGTCGCGGGCGCGTTTTTTTAACCCAAAGGGCATTCTGAGGTACTCATAATGCCCGTTCTCGGTGTTAAAAGCTGTTTTAGCTATGTCGTTTTTATCCATTTCAATCTGGTGAAATCCGCTAGCCAAATCCAGAGTTGATAAGTATTGGCATTTACCTAACTTGTCCAATAAATCAGTGATATTGGGAAGTGGATACTTATCGTCGACCGTCTTTTTCATTTAATTTGCGGTAATCCACAACTACACGCCATTTTTGTTTACCCGACGCATCAAACTTTTTTGGTACCACCCAAATCGGGGATGACCAGGGCGAATGGCTTGGCCTAATTATGTTTTGGTCCAACATTTTTTTTCATTTGATTTTCGACCTCTTGTTTATGAATAAATGGGTAGCGATAAGTTTTTGTATACACCGGTATTTCGTCGGTCGTTTTTATTTGATGTTTAATTTGATTGGAAAAAGTTAATTTAGTGTTTTCCTGGTAAAATATATCCGCGTATTCTTTACATAAATTTTCAATTTTAATTTTTGCCTCCGGGTTTAAATGGTCAGTACGAATATTTGATAAGTCCAAGTATGATTTATCAGATTCGTCAAAATTATTTAGATTAATTTCCTGAATACATTTTTTATCAAATCTATCAACTACTAGAGGTTTAGAAAAGTCTAGCGTTATTGGTTGGGTCGTGTTATTTAATATTGTTAATGCTTCACCGTTTTTCGCTGTGGTTAAACATTCGGGAATTTCACAATTATGAATTTTTTTGGTAAGGAATTATTATTTCTCCGTTTGTAAGCGATGTTCTTACTTTTATAACCTGTTCTGTTCTAGGTGAAATTGATATTAAATTGAGCTCATTTTGTGTTTTATGATAATATAGTTTAATTTGTGTGTAAGGAGTTATTAATAGTCCTTTGTCAGAATTTAGATTTGCTTGTAGCAATTTTAAGTTATCTAGCCCAATGAGGCCGTGAAAACTATTGTGAAATTTAAATAAATAAAATTTTAACTTTGCTCTTTGTGGTAAATTAAATATTTTTGACATAGGTATTATAGCACTTTCTTTATGAGCAGATTTTTGAAAAACAGTAGAAACTATAAATGGATCATTTTTAATACAATTTGGGTACAGTTTATAAGCAAGATTTGGGTCAATAAATGATTTTGTTGAACCAGAATCGATTAAAAATTTTAAATTGTGCTCAGGGAGTATAACGTATGGTAATTCACTAGAGTTGGCGGTATTAATTGAGATAATTTCAGGATTTATGTCTGATCTTGGATCGACGGGTCCTGCTGAAAATTTGTTTCGTCTTCATAATATATCTGGTTAGTGTCGTCATAAGAGTCGTCAACATTTTGGATGTCATAATCATTAATTGGAATCGAATCATCGATTTCGTCTACTTCGGCATTATAAAGTTCCTCTGGAGTAAAATTTCTTTGTGTGGACCGATATTGAGTGGATGTCGAAGGTCTTTGTTGAAAATTATTTGACGTTTGTCTAGTCACTACACTCATAGGAGTAGGATTTGGAAGAACTACGTTTGGATTTGGTTTAAAAACATTTTGATTTGGATTTTTGAATACTTGAGAATTTCTAAAGAACTTTTGAGGTGGATTGTTCATCCTTTGTTGAAATTGAATTGGTTGGGATGGAAAATTGTTATTCTGTTGACGAAATTTGTTATTTTGTGTTCGTGAATTAAACGAAGGAAATTGATTGTGATTATTAAAAGGATATCTGGGGAAATTATTCACTGGTTTGGGAAAGTTATTTACAGGTCTGGGAAAATTATTTACTGGTCTGTTTTGTACAGGCGCCTGTTTAATAAAATTTTTAGTTGTGAAATTTTGATAGTATTGTATATTTTCTTCCTGAATAATAAATTGCAACGCCTGGTTCATATCCGTGGGACGCATACAACGAATTGTTTTGCCCATCGGTTCTGTTAGTCCTGATAAGAATGTTTTTAAAGTAAGTTTATTGTACAGATCGCGTTTTAATATTTTTGCTTCTACTTGTTCTTCGTGTATATCAACATACAAACAAATTAAATTTAATATTTGCAAACATCGATCGAAAAATTGTTGTGGCTTTTCATTTGGAAATTGTTTTAACAAAACTAAATCTCTATTAAGACAAGCCTCATCGCGTTGATCTGCGAAATTTCTATATAAAGTATCTTTTAGCTCATTCCAAGTGGTAACACTTTGTATATTAACAACTACTTTTGCACTACCTGTTAATTTACCTATGAGCGAATTTAACAAATACACATTATGAAAATTGTTCGGGTTAGTGGCATCATAAAATGCCGTTATAATGCTATCGCAAGTACTTAAAAATCTATTTAATTCATTTGGGTTTCCGTCAAATTGCGGAACATAGCTTAAATATTCTGGTTTAAATTGAGCCATTATTTGGTTCTCTGAGGTTAAAGTTATTTTTGAATTAATTATTTGATTAGAAGTTTGAATGTTACTTTCTAGTATATGCAAAGAATTATTTTGAGAAATTGAAGGAAGATTTTTTACTTCGCCTGAGTCAGTTAAAGGTGATAAACTTAAATTTTCAAAAAGTGTTTCAAGGGACATCGAATTGTACTTACATTAATAGTGCTATGACTTTGGTCATCGTTTTCCTAATATTTATAAGGAGACTGCAAATGGATCAGCTATTTTTGTCTTCTCCAAATAACGTTTTCCTTGCAGAATGGGACGATGTGGTTCCTATTCTCGTGAACTGTTGTCGAAGTAATCCTTCACAGGTCTACGATAGACTGGGTTGCCTAATATTCGAGGAGCCACTCTGTTTTAGACACTTTAACTTTTCACAAAAAAAAAATTTTTATTTTTTTTGATAGTCGATTAATCGTTAAAACGAAAATTATTTGTTCGATACACAATAATCCCGACTATCCTACCGACTGCGCCACTGATATATCCGATAATCCAAAGTCTCTTTTTAAAAATAATTATAAATTTTATTATAATTTTATTTAATACATAAAACGATGTTTTAATCTTGAAGTATAATTACTGACTGCCGTTAGTGATTCTATATAAAACAAAAGGAATGAAGATACTCCTTATCTTAGGGTATCAGGTTACCCTCCTACGGCGAAAGCTGCTAACTCAGTGTCGTTCCTGTGGGAAGTGCTGATATAATTCATGATAAAAATTTTAACTAATAACGAAAATTTTACATTATTAATAGGTGTTAGAAGAATAGCAATGGCCTAAAAATTCTTATTATGTTTAGTTTTTTAAATAGGTAGATACCTTTAAAAAATCAAAACTGATTACTACTTCCTCTTCCTCCAAGATACCAACTTTAATATTGGTGTATATTGTAATACGTTTTTTTCTTTTTTATTTTATTGTTTTTAAAATACTCATAGTTAAAACATAGTTGTAGATCTATATAATATACACGTGATTCAAAAATTACCTAAGAATGATTAAATGTGATAATAAATTATTTGGTAATTATTATAATGTGTAAATTAAACATGATAATGCATTTCCCTTGTTTAGTAATAAATTAGAAACAATTAATTTGTTTAATTATGTTGTACGTTAATTTAAAAAAAGTTAAATTTTAATTGCTTTAAAAGATCGCAAGTTGCATTTGCATAATGACGCAAGGATCATTAATTCTATTGTTGTAGCGCCATCAGGTGATTTATGTATAAATGGGAAGTAAGAACATTTTTAAGATCAGTGGTGTAACCTCAAAATTTTCCATTGTTATAATTTCGTTAACTAATAAAATATATGATCTAAAGAAAACTGTATTTTTTAAAAGATATTTGAATTTAGCCCGAGAGTCAGTAGATAAATTTAAAAATAATAAAATATTTTTTCAGGTATTTAAGATAACCAAAAAGGTAGCTGAGGTTAAAACTCGACCCAAAAAAAACTATTTCCACTGAGGCGAAGAGAAGAAAAAAAGAAGAAAAATTACATTAATATCGGAAAAGAGCAAAAGAGATCAACGCATTCAAAGAAATCAGTGGCGTATGAGACAACAAAAACGCCGCATGAAACTCAAAAACGTTGTAAATTTTTTAAGTAATAACAGTCCGCCAGAAAGTAGAGCAGATACTCCCAATAATCAAAGACCAGCAACTCCAGGTGTTTTAGATTTATGAAGGTATGAATCAAATTGCTAGACTAGATAAATCTGATCATACAAATACACCTAAACGAATACCCAAAGAAACATTATTGTCAAATACTGAGAATGAAAAACTTCTTAATACACTAAAATGGACAGAAAAGTAATTAAGTAGAACACAGCACATACTTAACATTGAAAAACCAAAGGCTGAGCGATATAAAAAACAGCTACAAAGAAAACAGAAAATTACTTCGAAAATCTTCGCCGACACTTATGCCAAACACAAAATCTGATTTTGCAACGAGGAGACACAAAAGAAATAAAAAAATAGTTAGTATTTAGCGAAGTTCTATAGGACAAATCAAATTAAATGTGCAATCATGTCCGAAGTTGAAAAACAGGTAGCCAATAAAATAATTAGCGGTAAGGTCGCGAAAAGGTACCGATTAGCTGGAAAAATGAATGGTTTAATTTCCAACCATAGATACAGGAGATCACTTAGTCAAGCAGAGATAATGCCTTTTAGAAAAATAAGAATGGAAGAATGTGCTCAAAAAATCAAGAAACTAATTTTTGATTTCTTATTAGTGATGAAATCTCAGTTCAAACTCTAGGAAAAAAGGATTGTATTACAACGAAAATGCAAAAAAGGTATCTTAATGACACCCTATCAAATTTGTACAAAGAATACATGACTAAATATCAAAAAGTAAGCTACTCAATATTTTGCCGGTACAAACCATTTTGGGTTATAAAACCCACCGTTACATGCTTTTGCGTCAAACATTCTAACTTTTTTGTTTTTGTTTAAAAAAAATGCAACAACTAAACCAGTGTTGCACTAAAATAAACTCAGTTGATGATATTTTAGAAAAAAATTGTTGTGAAAGTAAATCAGATCAATGTGTCGCCCGGCAGTGTGCCAGCTGTGCACTAAAAGTAAATGAAATACTTGTTTCTGAGGAAAACGGAAAAGGAAACATATTATACTCTAAATGGGAAACAAAAATAGAAAAAATAATAGATAGAAACAGAAAAGAAGTAGAAGTAAAAATTCAAACCAAAGTGTCCATTGAAAGTACCATAGATCATCGTACTAGTTTCAAAAATAATTTGAAAATAATTATGCCTCATCATATCGAGCAAATCACTAACAAAATCAGATTCGTTTCATCCGAGATCAAATCACCGACAAAGAAGCAATTATAAATACAGATTTTTCTGAAAGTTACAATTGTAACTTTAATGAGGAAATTCAAAATATACATTTTGGAGGATCTCGAAGGTAAATCTGTCTTCATACAGGAGTTATTTATCTTAAAAACAAAAATAACGAACTGGAATGTATCTCTTTTTGTGGTGTGTCAAATGATTTACTTCACAATGCATGTGCAGTGTGAGCCCATCTCAAACCCATTTTAAATTTGTTATCCGAAAGAAATATTAGTATTTTTCATTTTATTAGTGATGGACCAACTTCATAATACAAAAATAAGACCAACTTTCAGCTAATGTGCTATTTTGCTGCATTCTCTAAAATAGACTTTCTAACATGGAACTTTTATGAACCTGGACATGGTAAAAGTGTGACAGATGGTGTTGGAGGGGTACTTAAAAGAGCTTATCAAATAGTATCACATCTGCAGAAAATTTCATTGAAATCGTTAAACAAAATAATAGTAAGATACTATTGTATGAAATTAGAAGCAATCAAATCAATGAGATGATTGAGCTGTCAAAAAATATAATTGTAGAAAATTCAACCTCAGTTCCAAATACGATGCAAATACGCCAAGTTATTTGGTCAAAAGAGAAAAATACTAAAGTTAAAGCATAGAAGCTGCATTTATTGTAACACTAAATCTGCATGAGACCATTTCTTATTAAAACCACCAGAACGATCGTTTGATAAATTACTCTTAAACGATTTTGATTTTGCTACAGTACATAGAAAAAACATTGAGTCTAGTGAAGAAAAAGGAGAAGACCAATCTCTGCCACACTTTAATAATGAAAATATGTTGATATTACTACAACATACAAAGAAAATATGGAATCAAGTGATGATGAAAAAGATAACATATCTCTGTCGTATTTTAAAAAGCAGATGACTTTAGAAAACTGTAATTAGGTCATGAGTGTTAATAAAATGGAAATTAAAAGATGATTGGCTACTTATCCGATATAAATCAGAGTCAAAGCAAGAAGGCAAATCTTTAAAATATATGTCAAGTAATAGAAATTGAAAATAAATTTGAGGGAACGTTTTTACGGAAAAATTCGACCAGAGATTTTCAAGGATTTCTTTATGGATTTCCAGACATTATAGATATTTACGAATTCAGTTATGAAGGTCATGGGAAAACTAGAAGAACCAAAAAATTATGGCCGTGGATTACTAAAATATAAAATTAATATCAGTACGGAATAATCTGTTTTAAATACTTTACTCATTAATCCTAAGAATGCTTTTTTTATTTTGTAGAATGTTACTTTTTGTTTTCTCTAATATGTTTAATCAAACTTTTTTTATATTTCTACTATATTAAACAAGTTAAATTAATAATAGTGGCTGTATAATTTTGTCACACCTGTCTTCATTTTTGTCACTCCTGTCCCTTTAAATGTTTTGACCAAAAAAAATTATTTTATATTATTGTAGTCAATTTCATTAATTTAGCCATAGAAAACATGTCATAATCAAATTAAACATTTACTCTTTCAGTAGAGAAGAATTAAATTTAATAAACGAAAAAAATATATTTTCTTGACCTTTGCCACCTCAGATATTTAAGTTTTTTCAACTTTGTTAGAGTAAAGTGAAAAAGCGATCAAAAGACAATGTCTTCTACCGAAATTATTTTAGTTTAAGACGTTATGTTATATAGATTATGAATCATTGTGTAATAAAGTCAAGGGGACAGAAATAACTGTTATAATGAACTAAACATTTTGCCAGTCACTTGCCAATAGAAATCATTACTTATCCATCTTACAAAATATAAATCCTGAAAAATCGATTAGAGATAATTACTACCACATATTGTGAAAAAAAATTTGCAAGAATTTCTGCATTTTTTAAAGTTAAGGGAGAAATACCCTTACGCAGTTTTCTCGTGAATGACTTGGAGGGAGATTTATTTATTAGAATTTCGTACTTTTTAATTTTCACTTCTACGATTTTTTTTTCAGTTATTTCCAAAAAAAAAAAACGTTTTTGGAAGTTTGACGCCATTTTGTTTTATGTGCAACTACGAGCCTTGAGAACTTTTTTTTATACCTTTCTACCACCAAGAACCTACTTCTGTGCAATATTTCACATAAGGATTATTTTATCACAGCTTTTGCCATTATTTTTTCTCTGAGGGCTATTACTGTATAAAAGAAAAACTTTCTTCTACGCCGCTGAAATCGTATTCCCAATAACAAGTTTGTTATGATAATAAGCCGCTTTGCCACCCTGCTCAAGGATCTGATAGATTTTATTTACCACTCGGTTTCTGTCTGTTTACAAATTTGTTTTAATGTCGACAGTAAATGTAATGATACGAATGAATTTATTATAGTGTGCTGTCCACCAAAAAGATTTAGTGAATAGTTTATTAGGTACTGGCGCCAAACAATAATTTCTTATGTAAATTGTATAACATTATTACGGTTTTAGTTAGTTTCTATATGTGGTTAAGTTTTTAATTATCGTGTAAATGTTTTAAGACAACGGGATGAAGGAATTAATTATATATTATTTATAAAGACGACAGCGTAGTAGATGCCGTCGTTGCTTAATAAACCGAAGGGTGGCAGATGTGAAGAGGTAATTTTCCAGCTGATTTTGCTTCCTTGCGAGGACATGGGGACAAACAATAATTTTCTCTAGTGCTTGCTTCGTGTACAACTGACAATAAACTTTGTGATCTTTAAAAGGAAGTGCCGTAACTGGCGATTTGTGTAAGTAAAGAAAATATGCCTGAAAGGTGAAATAAAACATTTCGTTTATAAAGAACTGTTGGAAATAACGAAAATTTTCATAATAGGATCTGGATCATACTTACTCACACATAGGCCTTACATTTTGTCAATTTTCTCCAACACAAGTTTCTGATGTATTTTCCATGCTACCCTATGGTGACCAAACTGTTTCCCGGTAGTTTTTGTAATGTTTGGGAACCCAGGGCAGTGACGCAAACTATGCTCAGTAGTTACGTCTCCTGGACCACATCCTCTACATCTGGAGTTTTTCGCTATCACCAATGTGTCGAAATGCTTCGTGTGTTCTGTTAGTAAACTTACGAAAATCGGCAGGTTATTCCTGTACAGTTACATACGATACTTGTCAAACTTACACATCGGTATCGTTTTGGTCTTTCTGTTTGTGTCTAATACTGTTTAACTTAACCCACGCAAATATATTATTTACTAGGGATTTGTGGAATGCTTCCGAGAGCATTGGGAGGAGTGCTCACGGAGAATTTTCAGTTAAAATTTTTCCAATAATCCTCGACTTTGTAGATTTTATATTATTACTATTAACTCTGCTTGAAATATTATGGTATATATGTTACCGGCAATGTATGAAACCCGATCATATGTGAAATGCTTAGATATTGTGCAATATTACCAATGCACCAAGCAGTATGCAAGATGCCTCGAACTTTGGGTAATCTGCGAAATCACTAAGGTATTTTAGGCAATCTGCAAAATGCAATGACTTCTGATTTCTGAAGTAATTGGTAAAATGTCTAATACAACAGTCAATCTGTTGCTTGAGTATGTTGATGTCCCATTTTGACTAGGCAGTTTGCGGAATGCCTGAGAGAATTGAACGTCCCTGGTTAGTGTTAGCGAGCTGGAAGAAAGAAATATTTTTAGAGAAATTAAATATATTATACAGTGATAAAAGCTATAACAATGTGTTTTAATCGTTTTAGGGCAAGGAAAATGACGAGAAATGACATAAATTTGAATGATAATTATTTAAAAAATTTATAAAAAAAAAAGGTGATTTCCCCTTAATTCTCTTTGTTAAAATGTCCTTTAAAATGTCATTTTGAACGATCAGACCCACGAGCCAAAATCCAACCATTTTTTTTGTTTTATATAATTATATATTAATCTATGATTCAGTTTCAAAACAATAAATATTTTTTTTATTTTACGTATTTTTGCTTTTCCGCACCACATTCTAGCATATTAAATCTGCCTAGTCAAAGTGGGAACCGAACCTTGTCAGTTCTCAAATTACCTAAGCCAGATTGCCTAAAATATGCCAGCATTGGGGATTCTGCTGACTGCCTAGTCATTTTGCAGACCGACACATTTCGCACCTTGCCGGTTCATATACATAACGATATTATAGACTATTTAACTCACCTACCATCTGTCAAAAATTAACCAACGAAAATTCAAAAAATTAGATTTTTGTCTAATCAAAAAGAATTACTTTGATTATTTTCACTTGTGGATTTTGAAAATTTGGTCCAATAAGAACAAACTTTCAGCGAAAATTGCACTGGGCTTGGCAGCTTAAAACCTCAGTTGAACAAATATAAAAATCGATTCTTTCTTTTTTATTTTCCTGTGACGATAACAGGCTTATAGAAGCAAGATTGCAGAAACTTTTAATAGAATTGACATTGCTGTGAGTAGTAATATTCATTAGCTGGTATTCTCAACGCCAGCTTACGCTAAAGTTGCCACTATAGATGATTTTTTTGAGTGCTTGGATATATTTTTTAACACGCAGTCTGACTTATTTAGCTGAATATTTTACCCATTTATTGATTTCATTAATTCAAATCAGAGAATTTTTTAACCAACCACTTGATTCTGATTACTTCCAGTAAGTATTTAGTTCAGGAATATTCGGTGGGTTTTAATATTTCCTCCTTTTTGGAAATAAGTTTTGGTATAATCTAAATGAAAATAAGCAGAAGAATAGAATAATTTAATAGGAAGTGACATCTACCTCACAGGCCATAAATTAGGATTCTTTTTATTTTCAGTAAGCGGCTTAGCTTTTCATTGTGTCCAGTTTTTGAAAAAATGCTGTTATATTTTATTCTGCAAATGAAAGTGAGTCATTATTACTCATTTATTCTTTAAAAAATATATATTAGACAATGTGTTCCTCCTCCACCTAGCCAAGCAAGTTCCAAAGATTCCATAAAAAAGTTTTTTTTCTACAGACTTTCTGGGGTATTTTTTCAGTTCTTTTTCCGAACACACCTGTAATTTTTTTCTCATGCCATCTCTAGTCCTCCTCGCGAATATGAATGAATTTTAATGATGAGCTCTTTGACAAAACCTTCTTCTCCAACAAGGCCTGGTTTTATTTCAGTGGTTGTGCTAATTCTCAGAATATGAGAATTTGGAGTGTTACAAGACCATAAAATTTGTATCTCTGCAGAAAGTGGGTGTTTGGTGGGCCACTAACATGAGAAGAATTATTTGGTAAATTTTTTTTTCATAGAATTTTACCCGCACAGAGATATCGTGAAGAGATTCTAATCACCTTCATTAATCAGCTTGAAGACAATTAAATGGCTTTCGGTTATTTTCAACAAGATGAAGCCCCAGCACACACAGCAGCCGCATCGATCAACATGTTTCAAGATCATTTAGTTAGTATTAATGCTGTACATGAATTTCCTCCAATATCATATGACATTACTCCATACGATTTCTTTTGTTTCCTTTTTAAAACAATTCAATCTTTTAAATTCCTGCTCTTGACGTTGGCCATTTTTCAAGTCAGAATTAAAGAGAAAATCTAAAAAATTAACTACAATCCTATTCTTCTGCAAAATGTTTTCAATTGCATTGAAAAGAGTGCTAACAAATGTCTGGAACAAGGTAGTGGACACTTTCAGCACTTTTTGTAAAAATGTTGTATTTTTATTAAAAGTAAATGTTCTGTTCTATAAAATTTTATTAATTCATGTAATGGCATAAGAAAAATAATCTGTAGTATGATGCATCGTATGACATTTTAATAGAAACCAATCTAAGTCCTACGTTTTCATTTGCAAGAGCAACTACGTTTTTTTTTTGAACGCTCGCTCGTTGTATTAAACAATTTAAATGAAATGTATTCTTCTGTCGTTTTATGATAAAATAATTCAAATAACTCATGTCACTAAATTGTTAGCACTTATTTCAAGATCGCTGTGTATAATCAATTATATTATGTAACTTTAATAATAATAATTATTTTATTTCAAGTCCGAGGTGACAACTTTATTAAATAATTTGTTCCCACCAATTAATGACATAATTATAATAATTAGACTTTTTGCTACACATTAATTGGTGTATATATACGTAATACACAATTTTTTAAAATATTTTATGTTTTATCTACTTACATTTTTTTATCGGGTTTTTATGTTATTACTTCCTCATCTATCTATAGATTATTATCGTCGTGAAAAATCCAAGTTCCAGATTATGATGAAAATTGACGTTTTGATGCCCAAAAATAGAAAATTTTTACAAATCGGCATGCCGTCTGTATATATGTAGGTCTGTGTGTCTATGAGTCTGTATGTCTATGTCTGTGTGTATGTGTGTCGCTGGCCACTGTCATGTTATCATTATCTCAAACACGTCTCAACGTAGAAATTTGAAACTTTACATATAATATCTGGGAAGCCCCAAGGAGAACCCTATTGAATATCAGTGAAAGTGGTGCACAATGGTGGACACCTCTTAAGGGGCCCAAAAAAATTGAGTCAAATCAGAAATTTTTCAAATAAAAATAATAACGAATTAAGAAATGTGACGAAAAGAACTCTTGAAAATTTCTCGATAAATTAACTGTTATTGCGAAAAACGGTCTAAAATTAATTTTTTTCAATTAAAAAAAAGTAAAGTTAATCTCGACAGTACTTTTTTATTATATCCAATTTGAAATTAATAAGAGACAAATTATGTAATTTATTTTACCTCATTTTTCATATTTTCTCGTTTGTCTCTTTTTCTCTCTCGTTTATTTCGTTATTTATGTTATAATCCTATTCATCTATCTGATTTATCCTACTTATCTTGTTTATGTTATGTATCGCATTCATCTCATTTACCTACTCTTGTTTATCTAGCTTACCTTCTTTGTCTTGTCTATCTTATTTATTTTCCTCATCTTGTGTATATTGTTTATCTCGCTTATCTTATTTTTCTTATTTGACCCATTTATCTTATCTCATTTATATTTTTATCTTATTTGTGTTATTTACTTTATTAAAAATAGATTGTTTTTATTTTATTTTTATTTATTTTGTACAAATAAATGAAAATGATGTTTTTAAATAAAATATTTATTTCCTTCATGTCAAATTGAATGAGATAATGAGAAAGTATTGTCGCGGATTACCTAATCGAGACCGATCTTTAATTATGTATTATATCCCCCTGAATTGCAGATATTTGTCATTTATTGTTATAATTAACATTAAAATATTTTGTCATATGCATACATACATATTTCTGTGTAATTTATTTTTACCAATTTTTGTGAAAAACAAAAAACTTTTTATTTAATCTGTTTTAACGTATTTATTAATTTTAATTATTTTAAACTATCGAATAAAAACGAGATATCTCCAATTCATCCTAAATATCTTAAATTAGCTGAAAAAATTGTAGTTAAATTTTACTAGTAACAATAATACAACCTTATTATTATTATAATAAACCACAAATATGAACTGATTCTGTGATTAAATCTAGTCATTTTCGGATATACTGATAGTTAGCACCATCTAACCGATATTAGTTGAACTAAGTTAAATTTTCTTGACTAATATTAATGTTTATGAAGGTATAATTATACTTTTAAATAATGATTAAATTAATTTAAAATTTCTGATTAAAAACCCTTATAAGTTAACTCATTTATTTGGCATACTAAATACGGGGTGAACCAAATTCGATTGGATTTGGGGTTTTCCTTAAAACTATTAGAGATAGAACAAAACTGATATAAGTATTCGGGAGTAGAGTTTTGAGAAATAAGCGATTGCGCAAATGAAGATCATCATCTTTTCTCATTTCTAAGCTACAGAGCGTTTTTGAAAGGTTGGTATTTTTGGCTGACCCTTGTATTTCAATTTATTTTGAGAAATAGTGGTTAATTTTTAAAAAGTTAAATATACTAGTCAAAATTTGAAGTGGGTCACTCAAAATATTTACATATTTCACACTGCTGCAGAATCCTAAGATATGACAATATCTCAGTTGAGGAATAATTCTTCAGCTTATTTTTTTTTAATGCTGATATCAAAAAGTTTAATGCAAATTTGATATAGGGTTGTTAAACGTACCTGTGCCATTTTATAAGTTTTTTGATTGCGTATATCACATTGTTAAATTTAATAAACGCATCATTAACAACCGGAAAAATACCATCTGAATTGAAAATAAGTGTTATTGTGCCAGTCCCAAAAGTTCAAAACCCAAAAGAAGCAAGTGAATATAGGCCAATAAATTTAATCCCGATTGTGGATAAAATATTAGAAATCGTGGTAGCTGAACAACTGAGGGAGTACTTTGAAGGAAACAAACTTTTATGCAGTGGTCAATCGGGATTTAGGCAAAGCCATTCATGTGAAACAAGCTTACAATTAGTGTGTGCAAAGTGGAGGAACGAGATTAATGATGGGAACGTAGTTTTAAGTGTGTTTGTAGACTTAAAGCGAGCGTTTGAAACTATCGATCGACGTAGGTTAGTAAAAAAGTTAAGTGAGTATGGTGTGGTGGAAAAAGCCTTGACATGGATTGAAAATTATTTAGAAAACAGGTACCATAAGACCAAAGTTAATAATAAGACATCTACTAAAATTCTCAGTTCATATGGGGTACCTCAGGGTAGTGTATTGGGGCCCTTATTATTTATTATATATGTGAATGACATGAATCATATCCTAAAAAACTCATATGTAAACCTTTTTGCGGATGATACATTAATTTCTGTGTCTGGAAAGAGTCATATTGAAATCACGAATATAATGAATGGAGAGCTTTGTATACTATATAAATGGCTATGTGCAAATAAATTGAAACTCAATAATGAAAAAACCAAATGTATGGTCCTTGGAACTAAAAATAACTGCCAAAAGTATATAAATAGTCAACAGGTTTTGCACATCAATAATACAAAAATTGAAATTGTAAGTGAAATTAAATACTTAGGAATTATCTTAGATCAACAGTTAACATTTTCAAAACATGTTGATTATTTATGTAAGAAAATTGGCAAAAAGATCTCCTTCTTTAGAAGAATATCTGCCGATTTAACGCAATGGTCAAAATTAATTATATACAATACTATAATCTACCCACATTTTAATTATTGCTTTTCACTATTAATATCATGTAACACATTAGATATTAAGAGGTTACAAGTGTTACATAATAAAGGAATGCGTGTAATATTAAGTTGTGACAGGTACACACCTATCTCGACTATGTTAAACCAACTGGGTTAGATTTCAGTGGAGCAAAGTATTGAAAGAGCAAATTTAATTTTAATATATAAAATCGACAAAAATTTAGTACCTACCTACCTTAAACACTTTTTAGATCTGAGTTGCATAATTATTCAGTGAGATCTGCTGAAAATTACAACATAGATCATACAAAAATATCTTTCTTAAAAAAAGTCAACATTTAGTGATGGATTACGTATGTACAACGCTTTGCCCACTGAAATAAAATCATGTGGTAATTTAAAACTGTTTATTAAAAATGTAACTAAATTATATACAGATGTTAGAGTATAAAATAAGGAATAACTGTGTACAAGTCATGTGGTATTGTAAATAGCTTATGCTAAATAAACTCATTCTATTCTATTCTATTAACGAAACCTCCTGTATATTTGAGTGTTATGTTAGTGTTTAGCCTGAGGTGTTCTCTTTAAGACGTTTTTTGTTTCTATCGGCATTTAAAGACAATTGGGTTTTTTCTCATAATTATTATTTTCTATTTTCCGAAAACACACCAGTGAACATTAAATATACAGCTGAATTATCAACAATAAACTACTTAAAGTATTTTTCAATCTTAAAACTAATAATGTGTAGTGTTTCCACTTAATCTTACTACCTACGCTTCTTATGGTGTTGATAATTTAGTTAGGAATGTGTATCCATTCCTCCAAAAGAGTACTGCACAAATCATATTGTTTGTCTCCGATTTTGCCGAGCTGTTCGATGGGGTTAAGGTTGGGAGATAAAGGAGTCCATGGCATGAGGTTGATGCCTTTATTTTTAATAAATTCAGTTACCGTAAGAGCCCTATGAGGCCTCGAATGATCATCCATAAAAATAAATTCAGGGCATGTTCAGTTATCGGTACAACAATTGGTGGCAAAACTTTTTCCGAATACATTTTAGCTGTTACTGTGTCATTAAAAATGATGAGTTCTATACGAAAATGTGCTAATTCCTGTCCAAATGATTGCAGAGGGACCATCGAAGGGTAAGTATATAGTTGACCATAGGATTTTTGACAAGTTTCTCACATTGTTTTCACCAAACCATTATTCCGCGGTTAGATGGATGCAAACAATAACTGGACATGGCAGAGAAGAAAACTGTATCCCATTGTGGGTTACCCCAATTATGGTGTTCCAAACCGAATTACAAACGCAGTCTTGGAAGTCTTCGATGGTCCTTTGCCCACCTCGAGTGTCTAGTTGGATGTCTGCTATGTAGCTTTGTGTTTTGTGTCCTGTGGTCTATTTCTAATTGTTTGCATTGAAATTTTGATATTACTGACCTGGCAATATTCTTGCTGTAGCTGTGTAGCGTTAGTTGTTCTTTTACATAGAGATCATCGTTTAAAGAATTTTATAAATGGCTGTGGTACTCCTTGGTCTGCTACCACTATGAGGAGAATAGTTTTTAGGGATCTCAATCAAACTCGATTAACCTTGTTACATGCTACATCAAGTATATTCTTTACTATGAATTTTAGCTTCTGTCATACCAGTTGTCCTATTTAGTAAAGTTTCGGTTATGCACACCATTTTTATAAACTTTTAAATCACATATAAAACAGATCATTTCAAGTTTTGTTTTTAAAACCAACTTATGAAAATGTAAAATTATTAATTGTGATTCAAAGAGGGTGGGTATATATGCACTTTTTTAGAAATAAACCCATATATCCTCAAATATTGCAGATAAAAACAAAAATCAAAAAACATGTTAATGAGAACAACTGAATATGAATGAACTATTTAATACGTGTACTAAATTTTATATCAATATTTCAATCTGTTTGAGAAATAATTACAGAAACTTAAAAAAAATTAGCAAGTAAAAGGTTGCAACAAGTCTGTTACTAGCAATTCAACAGCTAAAAACAGACACATTAAACAAATTTTAAATTTCTAATTACTAAGTTTTGTAACCGATGAAGCTTCGACTATGGATCAAGTCGGATTGTCTTTCGAATCTATCTATCCCAATTTAATACACATTCATGCTTTGCATCGTATTGTAGGCACAATTCGAACAAATTATGCAAATCTAGATGATTTCATTGTAAATACAAAGGAGGCCTCTGGCGCTAAAAGAAAATCTCCACTATCAGATATGAATGAGTTAAGTACAGCTTCTGGTAGTTTCAGAATAAAGGAATAAACTAGATATTACAGACCGACCCAAAATTACAATATCTTATAGTAAATGGCCTTTAAATATTACTCTTATAGTAAATGGCCTTGAAATATTACGGTGTTGCAATACACACAATCTCCAACCACTGGTTAATTGTAAAACTGACAAAATCCATTCTAACCAATCAGGGAAAAGTTATGTGTCACGTGATTGTCCACATGTGTTTCGTGTGTGATTAGAGATTTCCTATTGAACATTAAGCTGTTTTGTTAACCGGTTTATAACAATAATCTTGAATTAAATGTGAAGCCGAAATCGAAAAAATATCAAGAGGAAACTTTTTTTAGTCATTTACTTGTCTACATCTGTACAATCAAAAAGTAAAAAGTTAGTGTCGTAGATATGTTTTAATATTAAAATATGTAATAATTTAAGTAATTTTCATAATCTAAATATCATTCAAATTACTAAAATCGTGTTGGAGATCTTTTGAAAAAATAAGAAAATTTTAACACCCTGTATCTCAGTAACGAAGCGTTTACGAACCCATGTTGACAAAAACTATTTGTCTTATTTTTGGGTGTGGAATCTCTGCTTAAGCGATTTCTTTAAATTGTTACAACTACCCTCTTGGCACATAATATAAAGAAATGGAGGATATTAAATGAGTCTTAAGATATATAACGTAATACCCCCTGTTTCCGTTAGTAGTAACTTAAATTCGAGATGAGACAGCAAACGCTTCTTGAAAAGAATCATTTAACATGGATCTGGGTATTAATTGGACTGCATAGCAAAGCTCGAGGGCCGCTTCATTACTATGATTGACACTTCCAATTAATATTAACATGAGAGGTCAAACTGTTAAAGACCCACACCATAGTTTCTAATATTTTTGATTATAAAAACTTAAAAATATATGATATATTAGGGATTTTAAATCAACAAGCAATTACGTCATAAATAATTTAAGTTGCAAAAATTATGTTCTCACAGTGGCGTAGTTGTGGTAAGGCAGTTGCTCCTACATCACTACGTCAGTGGAATCGTCGAGAAACGAAAATGGTAAAGAATATTATGACTTTTTGCAACCAATCGATAATATATATATATATATATATATATATATATATATATATATATATATATATATATATATATATATATATATATATATATATATATATATATATATATATATATATACATATATATATATATATGATATTAATAATAGCTGAAAATATTTTATAAAAATATTAAAAATAAAAATACATATTTAATGAAAATGTTCTTTTTCTTTTTTATTTAGTTCGCCTATGTATGTCTCTAACATATTAAAAAATATAGCCTTTTATCAGGCGCCAATGATTAAAATTTCAATTAGTAGATTTCTTATCGTGGATGTGTTATCACTTCACGTTAAAGCTTTACATTAATTTTGCTAAGTGTTAGCCAGCATACATGTTCAATCAAAAAGCAAAATTATTATTGATGCTTATGAAAATAATGCATTTGTAAATTGTTTGTTTTGAGATTCATTTACAGATGTAATTAATTTATTAGTAACTTGATATTCTTCTTGTTAGTGTGTGTGTTTGTTGTGATATTATGATCGTGTTCAGGTATAATAAGGTATATACTTATATATTTAACAATTTTCGGGTGTGGCATCTGTGACAACAGCCTCTAGCTAGCCGCGTTTTTCTTTAATAATATGTTTTTCTGTAACTACTGCATATATCCACCAGCATGTTTGTTCTGTAACTACTATCCACCATCCACCATATAAAATGTTTACGTTATACCGGGTGTAACAGGATCATGGTACACCTCCCTTTTCTCCTTTAGTTTTGAAGATGATTGATTGAAATTTGTGATATCCTGATAGACAATGTCCATCGAGAAATTATTTTAATCATTTTGAAAATCAATTCCGAAGTGAGCCCAACAATGATCTCGAAGAAAATTTCATTCTTGACGAAGGAACGGAAACTAATGTTTTGGCTCGAGTAGAAGTTGATAAGACTGTTTCTTTTAGGTAAATTGGGTTTGAATTGAAAATCAGTCACCAAGCAGTAAGCTGAATTTTGCACAAATACCACTATAAAACTTTTAAATACCATTTGCGCCAGAACTTGTACGAAAATGATAAAAAACGTAGGATGGAATATTGCAACTGAATTTTGCAGAATAACGTACAGTCAAACAATGATTTTTTGGGAATGATTTTATTTTCGGACGAGTCTAGGTTCACAAATTTGGGATTATTTAACCGACAAAATACAAAATATTGGTCACAAGAAAATCAAAATTTATTACGGGAGAGTAACTTTCACGTGCAGTTTGGTTTCAATGTTTGGCTTGGAATAATATTTGAGGGACTCCTGACTGGTGCCAGATACTTGGAATTTCTGTAAAATGAAATTGAGGACAGTTTAGCTGAATTGCCTTTCCATTTACGACAGGGAATGTATTTCCAACAAGATGGCGCTCCTCCCCATAATTCAAAGATAGTAATTGATTACCTTCAACGAAGATTCGGAGAAAAAGTAATTTCGGCGAATTGTTCTGTGAGATGGCCTCCAAGATCACTTGATTTAACACCCCTTGATTTTTTGTTTGGGGTCATTTAAAAGATATTGTCTACGCAACCGCCGTTAAAACTCGTGAAGACCTGGAGCTACGAGTAAGACGCGTAATTATTAGCATAACAGCCCAGCAATTGGCGAACGTTCTTCGAGAAACAGCTATCCGAGTTCAGAAGTACATTGACGTTAATGGACAGAATTTTGAACAACTTTTGTGATGTTTTGTGTTAATTTTTTGTATTCCAAAGCTATCTTATGTGTAACAAGGTAATCAAAACAAAATTGTATTTTCTTATTTTCTTTTAGCTGTAATTTTGTTTGTATTTATCGCACATTTTAATACGACATATGAATAAATTCCTTGTTAATAGTACTAATAAATAGTACCACAGTACCAATATGGTTCCATTTGAAAAAAATTGAGTTTTGTCCCAAGAACCATTTTGATGAATTTTATTTGCTCATAAATCAAGTAAGTTAGTATTTTTCACGGGATTTCGATTTTTCTAGCGTTACACGGGTCATTTGGAATAAATCGGAACCGTCATGGTACACTTAAAAGGAAAATTAAAAATTATATTATAAAAAATACTGACGTTTGAAATGTCACTTATTTGGTATCTTTGGATTCAGAAAATTATGCAGCATTCAAAAATGCAATAATATACAGGGTGTTCTATTTAAAAATCGAAACTTGATGTCAAAAAGTGCTGCTTATTATGTATGTAAGATATTCCAAATTTTAATCAGTTATCGTCAAAACTAAAGGAGAAACGGGGGTGTACCATGATCCTATTACACCCGGTATATAATAATAGGACTTTTGTCTGCCTGAGGACACGGATGTTTTTTCTAAAGGAACTTGTAAGCTAATACTGAACGTTTTTGTAGAGGTGGGGTTATTTTTGATATACTTAAGCTTATATGTTCTATTCATTCAGTCGGTGATAAGTGCTCATCGGTGACAGTTGATAAGGTAAGAAAATTACTACAGCGTCGTTTTGGAATATTAGTTTCATTGTTTCGAGTCATAGAACAAATATCACAATTGGTTAAATTAGTATTGTAGACAATTATCATATAAGACCAGAACGCCTTTCACTGCCAAAATGATCAAAAGGGCACAAGGTAGCTCCTAATCAATCAAAACATAGAAAACGTTATAAGGAATTATGACGTCACCTTCAATAATTTTACCAACTTTTTGTTTTTATTTTACTGACTTGGGAGTTTTTCTATCAGTAGGACCAGGCGAGCGGCGACAGGTGGAGATGGCGGTGATTTTTCAAATTATTTTTTCGATCTTTGCATCCGTTAAGGACCCTTTTGTTAGGTTAGATTGTTGGGGGCCCAGGGCCACAAGGGGGTGACGAGGGTCTCGAGACTAAGTAGGGCTTCGCGGGGTTAGATGGGGCTTCGGGGTGCTCGGGAAGTTAGGTGGGAGCCGCTCTCCCGTTTAATGGGACCGGAGGCATACGTCAGCTGTGACGTCACTATCTAGCTCTAACGTTACAGTCGGTCTTAACCGACGCCACACCTACTCACAATATTAGAATTAGATTTTATTTATTTATTTATAACTCTGCATGAAAACTTGAATTTTCTTTTTTTTTTATTGTTTACTTAACTACTGGAGGGCTCAGCGAATAATTTTCACCGGGGTCCAATCAATCCTCTTTACGCCACTGTATTCTCACTAATTATGTTTTCATATAACTAGTTTTGGAGTCAATCTGACTACATCCTCAGATATACTAAAATGAAAAGTTTTTAGCAAAAAAGCTTATATAATATTGTATATTATAGTGAACAAATATGTATACAAAAAGACAAAAAAAAAGTAGTTAAGAAAAAGGAGGACAATGCCCTCAATTTTAAGATGTTCTTAGTTTTCTTTATTTTATGGCATTAACCTTTAACTTCGGACATACGATTACATAAAAGGAGACGAGACGTGCCATCTGAGGGATTCTTCTTTTTTTGAGGGGGATATCAATAAAGCTAGGGATTTTTCGTAATTGATCCATCATATACGTTAAAAAAAATAAGAAATGTAAGAACTATTTTCAAATAACAATACCAGTCCATAAATATGCACATTTTTGTATTTTATAAAAAGAAACTAAAGAAAATTTTGCTAAAAAATAACATATCGTGGTAAATATTATTAATATATAAAATATAGTAACAGAAGTAATCATAATAAAAAGTAAATAAATGACGTAAACATTTTTCAACAAGCATAAAAAATTACTACAGTTGTTGCGTAATGGGTTTAGTGCATTTGAGGCAAAAAGCTTTCTATTGATGAGAACAACAAATGAAGACAAATAATTCATCTTAAATACCGTATGGATTTAATATATTAAAATTAGGGCCATACTGAATCGCATTTTTTTGTATATACGTATATACTCGTATATTTATTAGTATCTGCAATAAAATATATTTGATGTGTCGTGTTTGATTTATTGTAAAAACTTTTATACTAGCGCATTCATATAAGAATGACAGTGTAAAATGTAAGAAATTTTAGGTATTTTATTGTTATATTAGATTTGAAAGGATGCTTATGTAATACCCAATAATGAATTTATTGCTTTTTCTAGAAATGATCTATGTTGCCTTAACTCATTCCGGGTAATTGTCCTTGAGAGGTGATCCGTAAAGGCTGGGCTTCATCAAACTGGGCCAGGCCGGCGGCAACTGCGGGCTTGCCCCCAGCATGACATTTGGCGACTTTGTCCCATACATTTCTTTATATTGTTTTCTGCAAAACACCCCAGTTAGTGAATCCCCGCCATTAGGAATGGGGTGAATGCAACATCACCTATAAACTAGTGGTGTTGGTAAATGAGAAAAAATTTGGTCCATCATATGTTTTAGTTCATCATATTTCATACATGTTCAGTGTAATTTGCAGAATTTGAGGTCTCATACTATCGCCTTGAAGGGAATATTTTCCACTACAAACAAAAGAAAAACATTCTGGCTTCATACGCATTAGGCTAATAAAAACTCATCAGATGATAAAAATTTGCCACATGGTGAATTCCGGAAATATTAACAATCTTATACTACTTGTATTTACAATAAATTAATAAAACAAAACCAGCTGAATACGTATTACTTTATTCAAAAATTCTACATTTGTTGGTTTTCTTTATTGTTGTCACTAATCAGGATTTGTAAAGATTCGGCTAGGCTGGTGAGCGATTTATCGCGAGCGAAAAATTGTGGCCAAAATAGCGCCAAAAAATATTTAAAACGTATTACATCATATTAAAGCGGCCACACTTACACAAAACATTAGCGATAAATCGCTTAGCGAGTAAGCATGTTGCTCTGAATTCAACGTTGTTCGATTTCTGAACGATTTATGTTTATTTAGCCAGTATTATTTCAATTATTGTGAAAATATAAATGTAATACGAGTATTCGCTCGCTCGCTCACCGCCCGCTTGACTCCCGTCTGCTCTTCAGTCTGACCAAGACCTAAGGACCATCTTTACGATTTTAGAGCGTAGTAAACAATATTTGCGGGACCTACATCATTTTTGTTTGTATTATTACGGTATAAAAAGTATTGATTCCGTTACATGCACAAACTTTTTTATAAACAACAGATTATTATGACAATTCTGACAAATCTGAATTAACAACAGCAAGCAATACGATTAACATCACCAATACATTACAAACATAATAAACGCAGGTATGAAAAGTTCAGAAGAAACCGGATTTCAAACAAAAGCATCAATAAACCAAAACTTACAAACAAGACATAATAATAAATCGACAAGGATGGTGTCTTGGCTTGTTAGTCTACTTCATTACTGGCTGATAAATAACGCAACTTAAATTAGTGTAATTGTTGTTAGTCCGTTGTTTTGTGTAGACAAATGACTGAGGCCTGTCAATGGCCACTTAAATCAATGTCAATTACTAATTATTATTACTACAGGGTATGCTTAAATCGTTTAAAAGTTAATGTTCTTAAAAATTAAATTTCTTCAATGCACAAAAGATGAAGCAGAGATTATTTAAAAACATTTTTTTAAATTATGGGACATCATAATTCTTTAAAATATATTGCATTATATGTTCACTAATGAATGATTTACCTATTGTACAGCATTAACATTTTGTACACAGTTGCTTTTTTTACTGGCAAAAACCTTAGCAATATCTTCCTCTATTACATTATAAAACATAATTTATTCATCATTACTTTAAGAAGATCATTGAAGAAGGAAGAACAAATAATGATTCAGGTACTATAATTAAAAAACTGCTTAAGACATTCAACGAAAATTACAATTACAAAAAATTTTTAAAATCCAAAAATGTTCTTCAAATAACAGTCATATAGGATGCTACAATCAAAAGAGGTCATATTAGATACAAGACATATTAAAATCAATCAACACAATGAGTTAGTCGGACGGCAAGAGACAAAAACAGGCAAAATCATGATTGAAATTAATTAAATTAAACCCACTCTATCCCTAAAAAGAGTAATTCGATTTATCTTGTGTGAAAAGGAGCTGCACATTTAGAAATAACGGACACACACCGAGTATGCTAGGATTAATTTCTACTTTAGAAAAAATCGCCGCTAGTCGATCAGGGGACTGAACTCAACACTCCGAGGAGAAACTCAGAGCCACAATATAGGTAATGATATCAATATCCAGACGAAATTTTAACACGTTGTTGTTAAGGTAAGAGATTAAAATGGCAGAAAAACAATAATTAATACGTTAAGAAATGTTTCCATTTACTGCTTCCAGACATGCTAGACAATTTCATAAATAACTAAAATATCTAGCAATTACACTACATTGCATCTCATTTGTGGATATCTGCAAATATATCTTGTATATTAATTCCTATCACAAATACACACAAGTATATCTTTTAACGTTAGTATACATTACAGCTCACGCAAATAAATTAATTCCTCTTTCATGAATTCTTTCACATATTAGAGACATACATGTCTCTCCTATTGCTAGATATCGCAACGTAATGGATATTCTAGAAATAATACTAATTAATTATGTACAACTGTTAATTAATATGCCTCTGTCCAGCAGTTATACACATAGACATCGTTTCAGGCAATTCCCGGTGGACGCAAAATATGTTTTGAACAATTCTAATTATATTTATGTATATGTAGTACCCAACGAGGTGAGGCGAACAGTTAATAAATTCATATTTTATTAAGTTAACAAGTGGTGTTCTTTTACATCTAAAAACTCATTAAAATCTAAAATTTCTAAATTATGCAAATCATTGTCCAAATTTCATACTAATAATTATTTACATCATCGCTATGATTTATCCCGGATTTATCAAGCCCTTATGACCAGTACTTTTTAAAATTGTTGAATTACTTAATTAACTATTTGTTGGTAGTATTTCAGAGTACCAGCATGCAGCTTCTGTGGTCACTTGAAGTTGAATTATTGACTGACTAGCCGCAGACAGCTCGTAAATCAGATTGATGTGGTGTAAAAAATAATGCCTGGATGTTACTTCAATAGGTGGGTGATGGCTTAAATTCTATTACACATTATTAATTATCTGCAGTTAATAATATTATTGTAACTGGCCTTTATGTTGAAAGAATTTTTTACTGGCGATATTCTGTCCAGTTGTAAACTGAAAATATAATGGAAAATGGATGAGTCTCGGTTTTTGTGTTTTTCAAATATCGAGGTGACTTCAGTTAATATTTAATATCATTAAAATTCTGTGTGGAGGGAAGTATCCTACAAGATAATTAGGAAACAAAAATGATAAATGGTTTAACTAAATAATAGGCATTATGTTATTCGATATTTTGAGCCACACCATTATTATAATGGAGCCAAAAAGACACATTAACATTTTTATTTAGCTCTACAAAAATAACACTAGCACACACACCAAAACTCGAAACTATACTAGACGAGCGTTTCGCCAACCAGATTGGCACCACTGGGAAATGATTAAAAGTTTCTATCAAAGTCTCCAACCAATTTCAGGGTTAGAACTACACAAATAAGTTTTTATATTTTTTTAAAATTAAAATATCAAAACCGATTTTTCATTAAATCATGAGCTTTTTTGCACAAAATTGGAATATCACGAATTATCATCATCAACAATAGATTTCTTCAAATCTTATCCAGTTGGACACACTCAGAGTTTTTTATGGAAAACTGTTTTTCAAGTAATGAAATTATTATTTCTGAAGTACTCCAAGGTTCTGTGTTAGGACCACTTTTTTCTTCATTTACAGCTGATATGTTCACACGTATAAAATTTATTTTTCCTTAAACGTATGCAGATGATGCTCAATTTCGTTATTGCTTCGAAATATATGCCTCTAATTAGCTACCAATTATAAATCAGAATCTAAGTTATCCTAGACTTTTCAGATACCTATTAAAACTCAATAAGAGTAATTCATTAGTTTTGCGGTTTTGTTCTACTAGAAACACATATTTACATATTTCCGATGAAGCAAAAACCGAGGTTTGATTTTCAATACAAATTTAAGATTTACGCCACACGTTAACAAAACTACAAAAAACACATATTTCTCTTAAGCTTCTATTCTCGAGTAAGAAAATTATAAACCAAACTTAAAAAAAAACTCTGTGAGTCACAAGTCTATGCCACAACATAGCACCGCCATCATTTAGTTCTCCCTTTTTATTCAATGCAATTTCATTGTATCATTCTCTTAATGCGTCTTTAAAATTAAAAAAATTTATTTATATTTTTTTATTTTATGATGTTTTCGAAATAATCACCATTACTTGACACATGCGTGTAATCGACGAATTAATGAGCCACGGACCAAAAAAATCCCGGGTTTTCCCGAATTTTATAGAACACCAATGACATTAATTGGTTCTTAATAAAACAATAATTTTAAATGTCCCTATAGATAATAATCTAAAAGTTTAGTCAGGTGATCTCGGAGTCCAATATCTAGATTCTTTGCGATCTAGTCATTTGTTTTCACAGGTACTATTAGAAAACTCACCAGCACTTAGATTGAAATTTTGTGACACATTTCTTGTTCTTCTGATGTCTTCTCCTTAGTGGAGATTGGCGATAACCATGGTGTATTGTTCTCTATTTTTGGCTTCTCTTATAAGGCCTCTATAGTATAAATCCTGTCCATTTTCTGACGTTCTTCATCCATGATGTTTTTTGTCTCTGAGTCACATCTTCCTTCAACATTTTCATTCATAATAAGTTGAGGCAGTTTGAATTTATTCTTGCATAGTATAGGGCCCAAATATTCGGTTTTTTCTGTCATTTGCGGTCCCTCTGCATTCTCTCTAGAATGGTGTTGTTAGGTATTCTATCTACCTATGGGATTTTCAGTAGGCGACTAAATATCTACACCTTAAATGTTCTATTTCCTCATGAGCTCAACTTCAACATCCAGGTCATGCCATAAAGTAATATGGAATAAATATAATATTTCTCCATTCGGTACCTGAGGCTACGGTTGCATAAAAATTGCCTCATGTTCTAGAAAATTATCCTGGCATATTCAATTCCACCTCTGATTTCTACGTCGGAATCAAGGCTGTCGGTGATCCAGCTGCCTAAATATTTGAACTTTCTCAGTTGTTCTGTGCGTTGGCCATTAATAGTAATGCTTGTCATGATATGATATTGTTTGACTTGGAGATAGCTTTTGTTTTTCGGACGTTAATTTGTGGACTGTATTTTATTGCTTATCTCGTTTTTTTGTTCAAAATTAATTAGGGACGTCAAATTCTTGACCAATATTGCAAAACTCTGAAGGGTAAAAAAGTTATGCTTAAGAAATTATCGGCACTCATTAATTTACAACTAGATTATCTTTTCAGCACGAAGTACACTCGGACTTGAATCTTAATGAGTAGAGACTCCTACTAAAGTTTCATATACACTCCTTCAAGTGGTGATCAGAGTAATTCGAATGACACTTGTTTTCCTAACGATAATTGAAGGGGTTTATGAATAAAGACGTTAATTAGCAAATTGCTAATTTGTCAGAAAAAACGTTTTGAACAACCTTTATTCACCAGAGATACGGAATTATGTAGTTTCTTAGCTCCTTGATCTATTTGGTGTCTAAGCATGTAGTCATAGAAATGTAACGAAACGTCGGGATAAGTAAGGCTGGTTTCTTAATTACATTATCATGGGCGTGGGTGGCGTAAATAAGCAACCGTGTAAGTTATAATTACAGATCGGGAGGCAGCGATAAATTCCAGATACGAATTTTACGTAGATATAATATTATATTGTAAATACCTAATGAAATATTCATAAATAGATAGGCCATTAGCGCGTGTGTTCATATGCTCAGTGTTTTTTATCATCAATAGTCCTAATGATTGTTCTCAAAACTTTCTTTTTCGTTCAAATGCATTGAGACATTTGCATGGTAATAAGTTGCCAAAGTCGATGGAGGGTTCTTTTTTCGATATCTGTAAGTTATAAGGACTTTTTGGTTTTATCAGTTTATGCTTTACATATTTAACTTCTATTTGTATTTTAAAGAATTTATTTCAAACCTTTTTTGTTTTTGGTCCAAAGAGAGTGATACTTTTGCACAGGATTGTACGTTATCAAAGTCGATAGGGGGCTAAGGGTGTTTTTTCATTTATTTTTTCGGTATTACATCCCTTCACGAATTATAATGACTTTTTTGTCAGTTTATGCTTTACATATTTAACATCTATTTGACCTGTTAAAGATTTTTTCAAAACATTTGTTTTGTTTTTGAATTTCTCGAGGTCGCAGATATCATACCTGAGATGACTTTTTAAATGGCAAAGAAGTAGACTTTTCTACACCAAACATAAATGTGGAGTCTCTGAAAAAGTTCATATATTTTAAGTATGCGCTAATTACATCTGTTGACGTTGAACGGTCCTTCTCAAATACAAATGGATTTTTTAATGAGAGGCACCGGCGATTAACTCTGGAACATTTACAACAAATATAACTAATATACGTTTACTTTTGTGATCGCTAGTTAAAAATACACGTGTATCGCCCACCACACACACACCAGTGTGTATTTACAGGAAAATGCCAGCCTTATTGATAAGTTGTAACATCACCAACACCTTCATCGAATAGGATACTCCAATTTTTTTAACAATGTCTATTAACACCTTTATCCACCCACTCCCACAACTGTTTTATAAACAACATTCACATCAAGACTGAAACTGAATAGATATTCTGGTGACCACCTTATCAATAATAATAATAATAATAATAAATTTGTTTGCTCTACAGAATAATCCAATTACAGGATAATGCAAATAACAATTATTTTTAATTAATACACAAATAGAAAAGTATAATATAAATTAATAATATTAAATGATTAAATGACTGCCTATGCTATGTCTAATTTAGAAAAAATAATATACAGTATGTCCGCGGATGGGGATTACAAGAGGTGAAATTGCCAAAATATTTAACTTTTCGAAAAAGAGTTATTCAACATAAAAGTTTTTGCTTTCCTAAAAAATACAACTCACATTGAGAAACTTTATACAGGGTGCTCAAAAGTTACAAAAACTTGAAATTCTCCTAAGAGTACATTGTCTTTTTAATTTTGGAACAAAATGTTAAATAAAAAAAGTTATTAAAAATTTTATATTCAGAAAATATCCAAAATTTTGATTGACTATTATCATTTTTGTAAATTACGTTACAATGCATATTTTTGAAACATACCTTCCTATAAGGTATCATTTCATTGTTAGGTATTTCATAAATTCAGAACTGTTTATTTGATATTTACTCGCTTAGTTCGAAAACCTAAGAGCCATAATGGGTTAAGTTACAAAACTATGTTTTTAGCAAACTGCACCAAGAAGATTTCATTTAGACTTAAACCATATTTTCCGCAAACTTAAACATTTAGCTAGCTATCTCTGCTCTCCTCGTACTAAGGTCCTATTGGACTTTAATGGACGCAACAAGTGATTTTAAATCAGTAATTTCATGTCGAGAAGTTTAGACTTAACGCATTATAGCATTCAGGTAGAGAATTAGCTGAATAGAAAAGGTGGTAAAAATTGACGGTGTCTTCCTAAAAATTCTCTGATTTCATAAGCATTACAATATTCAATTGAAATATTGAATTTTGACTGGCTATACAATTTTAAACATTTTTTTATTTCATTTTGTTCCAAAATTAAAAATACGACTAATTCACTTTTAAGCGAATATCATATTTTTTTTAATTTTTGAACACCCTGTATAAAAAATAATGTTTCTCAACCTGAATCGTATTTTAGAAAAGCAGAAAAATAGAATAACTTTTTCTCGAAAAGTTTACTATTTTGGCAATTTCACCTCCTCTAAACCACATCCACAGATATATTGTATATCTAAAGAATAATTTTGAAAATACTATTAATAATAATAATACTCATTAAATATTTGCTAATAAATAGTTTTAACCAGTATTATAATTAACCATTATTATAATTTTTTAAGGAAGTACTAAGACTACTATGTATATCAAATTATTCACTTAAGGTGTTATATGTATAATTCCATCATAGAATAAATAGGGGACTTTATGAGAACATTTGTACGGCTAGTGGGACAGTAGAAAGGAAAATTTTAACGTGTCTTCATCTTGAAGTTTTGAAATTAAGTTTTGACATTTTTAGACAGTCTGTTAAATTATTTAGCAATTTAAACTGAAATATTAACAAAATAATTATTTTTCTGCTTTCTATTACATGTCAAACCTTGTAAATAAAAAATTATTTGAATATCCCCGTTCTGGATAATGCTTATCAATTTTGAGGGCTACATAAATCTTCGTTGTAATTGTGAACGAAGATTATAAATTGGGTTCCATATTATTGAACCATACTCAATTTTTGATCGAATGAGTGAAAAAGACAATGTCTTTGGTACATTGGGTAGTAGTATCAGTTCGGTAGCGCAGTGCGCTAAAGCGTTAAATGACAAACGTAGCTGGTTTACTGCCTATCGACTCCCGGGTTCACATTTCCGGTTTCGATTCTGACAAAGTCGAAAGGATTGGTTGTGTGTGTCCGCGTTTTTTTTTTCAACTGTGTAACCTTTGTCCGTGCAGCTTCAGCTTTCGTTTTATGGTTGTCTAATTTATGTGGTGTTTTACTTCCTCACCCCTCGAAAGTGAGGAAGGTATGTATTCGTGAAAAAAATTTTCAAAATTTTTATTGCATTTCTGGACGAATCTCGACGAATTATGACGATACACAAAATTTCATACAAAAAAATATCTGTCTGTGTGTCTGTGTGTAGTTCGCGATAGCAGCTACAGTTTTTGAGATAAAACATTCAAATTTGGTACACACATTCCAGAGGTCAAGGAAGAGATCGAGTTCGTTGATGAGTAAAACCGGTTCTTAAAATTTGAAATGTCAAAAACAAATATTAGTGATATTTTTGAAACGTCAATTTGAAATGTAAATTTTTTTGACATTTCAAATTTTAAAATATTAGTGACATTCCACCAATGTGACTTTTTTTGAAATGCCAATTTGAAATGTCAAAAAAAATATTAATGACATTCCACCAATGTGACTTTTTTTGAGACTTCAAAAATTACTTTTTCAAAAAAAATAAGTATTAGTAAAATTCCACCAATGTGACATTTTTGAAACATCAAAAACTACTTTTATTACAAACTCCACCACACATCGAGATTTTTTGAAACGTCAAAATATGACTTTTTTTGAAACGTCAAGAATTACTTTTATTATAAACTCTACCACACGTCGAGTTTTACAACGGTGAGGAAGTTCTGATCCCCAAATAATTGGCAGCGGTTTTTTTAATTAACATTAAAAAATTGTTTGCAATTTCTTGTTATAAAACCTAACAGTTTTAATGCTGAATTTGTTGCTATATTGAAATATTATACAAAGTCTAATTTTGAATCAAATAATATACCCAAATCCTTAATTGTTTAGCCTCTTGAAAGTTGCGTAAGATTAAAGGTACATAAAAATTTTATTGGAGTTATTTTACGTGTGTATGTTATTGTTTTACATTTTGCAACGTTTATTTCTAATTTGTTACGTTCACACCATAAATCGACTTTCTGTACTTGTTACAAAGCTAGACAATCTTCGATGTTATTAATTAAAAAAAAAAAAATTAAGATCATCAGCGAAGAGAAGTTTTTCACAATCTAAATTATTTTATAGGTCGTTTATAGGTATGATAAATAAAAATGGTTCAAGGCTGGACCCTTGAGGTGCCTCTAATGTTGTTAGGTAATTGTTTGATTTAAAACCGTTATATTGAACGTATTGGTATCGATTTTCCAAGTAAGATATCAGGAAATTTAATAGTAAATTACTAAATTCAATGTAATTTAATTTATCAACTTATAATTCATGATCTATATAATCAAAGTTTTTTGAGAAGTCAGTATACACCACATCAACCTGACCTCTGTTGCACAATGAGGCAGAGACATATTGAGTTAATCAAGCTAAATTTGATAATGTAGAACATTTTTTACATTTTTTGTATCAGAATAAATGATAGTGTACACTGACACATCAAAAACTTTTGCAAAATTCGGTAGGATTGATATACCTCTATTATGTTTCCAACATTTCCACTTTTATAAATAGGACAAACTTTTGCTAACATCCAACACTTGGGGAAAGTAGAGATTCATAATGTAATGTTCAATAAAATTAACAGTGGAGTAACAAAGTCATTACAACAATTTTTAACAAGAAACCTGGGTATGTGATCATGTCCAGATGTCATTTTATTTTTTTAGTTTTTTAAAGAGTCCTCGTTACATCTATTTCTGATAACTGAATGAATACATGGTAAGTTACTTATAATGATAGAATATGGCAACATATCAGATGATGTAGTTTTATTAGTCGGTTTGGATAAAAATTAGTAAAGAAAACCTCAAATTCTCATTTAGTCGACGTTTCGACAAAATTTATTGTCTTCCTCAGGACAATAAATTTTGTCGAAACGTCGACTAAATAAGAATTTGAGGTTTTCTTTACTAATTTTTATCCAAACCGACTAATAAAACTACATTAAGAGATTGTGGATACGAAACTCCTTAGCTAAATATCAGATGATGTTAGATAAACACTACTAAAGAACGACTGAAACTATTTACAACATTTTGCGGATTTTCAATTTCTGTTTCATTATACTTAGTGCATTTTACCAGGTATTCTAGCAGTATGGTTTTTATTGTTTATAGAGGAATAAAATTGGCTAGGGTCAATAATCAACTTTGATAATATCATGAATTTCAATTTTTGTTTCTATGGGCAATAGCTTGAAGATGGGCATAACTTATTAACCTTTGATATTAGGAGAGCCCGCGATATTTTAACTACACATGCATCTTCTTTATTATCTTTCTTTAATTAATTAAATCACAGGTTTTTTTGAGGGGCAATGACAGATCTTAGCAAGACACGTGTAATTGTAGACAGATTTATCATGTGATATTGTAGTATGTTGTGTACGTTTTCTGTAGTACTTGTTCTTATACTCAATTAAAGAAGGATAATAAAGAAGACGTATGTGCAGGAAGTATCGCGGAGTGCGTGCGTGCATTTTGGCACATTCATTGTTTCGTGATTGACGTCTGGCTGGAAGTTAGGTCGGGCCTATGTTTTTATTATATGCATCTTTTCACCCTAAAATGAATTTAAAAAGAAATAAAAACCTCTACGAGGATTAATCATTTAGAAAAGTATCTAATACTTATTAATTGCAAATTAAATCCCAAACAAAGAGAAGTTGAAATAAATGAAATTTGCGAAAAGATGGTAAAATATTTAAATAACACTGGACATGGGCCTGTAAAAGACATAAATGGAAGGAAAAACATAATAAATACATGAATTTACTCTGAAGATTTACCTTACCTGTAATTTTCTCGTACAAAATGTTAATCAGAATTTATAGTACTATTATTCAATGAAAATTGTTCATCAGAATTGCAATTCTAGATGTATGTTGATGTCATAAAAATAATTGTTTAATTTTCAATATTAATATAAAAACAATGTCACTGGAATTTCGACTTCAATTTTTATTGAAAACTTTCAATAATTGTTTAAATATCGTACGTACAGAGAAATAGCTAGACGAGGGTTAATTACGATGTCCACGGTTTGCATCTTTCTGCCATTTGCAATTTTGCATTTTTCCACCTTGCAATTTTTCTCTTTATGCGGGAATACCCGATTATTTTCATCATTTTTACTGTTCGTAATTAACCCGCGTCTAGCTATTTCTCTGTACGTATTCATTTTCCTGGGTCCGGAATCCCAGTATAACATATACATTTTTAAACAATTATTTTCCCGGTTATTTGCATGAAGTTAAAACTTGGATTATAAAAAAGATAATATGCACAGTATGTTCAGTACGACTGACTGAATAATGTTATTTTTAATTCTAACTACTCTGTTCAGTAAAGCCAAAAAGAAAAAGAAAAAAAAACAGAAATACTCACCAGTTCGATAAATCACGTCAAAACTTTAAAACATCCACAGACACCTGTTTTTTGCATCTCGTATGTTATAAATATGGCCCTTTGAAAGCCTCAAAAGCTTTCAGCGTTTGGTAAATAGCCGAGAAAGTAATTGTTTGAAAAGATATATGCTATACTTATCTGTGATAAGTTTTTGTAAATGTTAGAAAATAATTATTAGCAACAATTTTTAGCGTTCTTATATATTTTATTTCATTCCATAGTTTAAACTTTTATCAAGAAAAGGATACCTGATTTGTTTTAAATTATTTTATATTGAAGTTGCATTTGTTTCTCTAAGTTGCCTCTTAAATGTGAAATTGTCTTTGTTAAAAAATACTGTTAATCTTAATAACCTGTTTCCCTTTTTAATTGTAAGTATCTTAAAGCATCAGCGTAATTTACAATATTTTAAATTATTTAAATTTTATTTAATTTAAACAAAAATAAGAAGTTATTATACAAATGGACAGTTGTACAATTCAACCCACATATTTAAAAGAGAAACAGTTACAAAAATATATACAATACAAGCAATGAGAATTAACAATAAATTATGCCAGGCAAACAGGAAATATAATTGTTGCATGTTGGCAAAGTTAGCAGCATTGTATGTCGAACGGCCGCTGCTATTTAGAAAATATTAATTATCCTGAGGTGAACTGAGCTAAAATGTTAATGAACCAATTATAGTAATTTATGCTAAAACAAAACAACTGCAAATGTTTTATCCCTTCAGTTGTGGTCAATTATTTTTATTAAAATTAAGTTATTATTTCTAATTTTGTTTTCCCGCGTGTATTGAGAGTTTCCAAGGTTAAAAGGCAAATAAGTGCTTAAAAGAAAACGTTGCTCATGAAATTTATTTTGATATATATATAATATATATAATATATATATATATATATATATATATATATATATATATATATATATATATATATATATATATATATATATATATATATATATATATATATATATATATATATATATATATATATATATATATATATATATATATATATATATATATATATATATATATATATATATATATATATATATATATATATATATATGTATATATATATATATGTATATATATATATATATATATATATATATATATATATATATATATATATATATATATATATATATATATATATATATATATGTTGTTTTTCAGGTTTTCGCGGGTGGTGAATGTTAAATTCGTTTTCCGGGTATACTCCCGCGTAGGTGATAGGCCCCGAGAGGGACCGTGGTTGTCTGAACGACGTTTCGGCAGAATCTCATCTGCCATCTTCAGGTTCTAACCGTTAACTGCTTACTGCGGCTTCTGGTTACTCGAACTGAAAATTTTCAGTTCGAGTAACCAGAGCCTGCAGGCAGTTAACGGTTAGAACCTTGAAGATGGCAGATGAGATTCTGCCGAAACGTCGTTCAGACAACCACGGTCCCCTCTCGGGGCCTATCACCTACGGGAGTATACCCGAAAAATAGGTATATATATATATATATATATATATATATATATATATATATATATATATATATATATATATATATATATATATATATATATTAAACAGTTTCTTCCAGGTATTATTGTCGAGGATAAATGTGTTTGTGTTTCACACTAAATAAAAATAAAAATAGTTGCAAGATATTTACATTTCCGAAAGACACGAAGCTGAGGGAATTTTTATTTACTTATTTTTTTATTATTGTTTTCATTTTATTCATATTTCATTTAATTTTTAGACGAAACAACAAATCAAATAAGTTTTATGTACTTTCCTCAAGTAAATTCAAATGTGGAAATAGGAACATATTATGTTCGAAATAAACAATGAACAAATGAATGATGTTCATTTTTATATTACAAAAAAATGATCTCAATAAGAAATTACTAACCTGCACTTGTAATTTTTAAACATTAAATAATTAGAACATATTAGGTATATGGGTGATTCTCCGCAAACATTACTTTTTTCGATATGTAATTTTAAAAAATAAATACATAAAAATGTATGAAATTAATTAAATTCATGTGATTTTTATAATTAAATTTTAATATTACTTATCAAACACATTAAATATCTATTATTAATGAATTCAGGAAGATATTCTTGAAAAGTTTCATCCAGAGGAATGATGTGGCGGGCAGAGGAATGACAAAGGAAATTTTAGCATTTTTTAATTCACTATAAAGGATAAAAATATAAAACAAAAATATTATTCTGATACGAAAAAAACAAAATATCATGTTATGTAAGAGGAACAACCTTTGCTCAAAAACGTCAGTGTCATTATTAAACTTGTTGCCTCGCATATATAGGCTCGGTGAAGTAGTTGGCATGCGATGACAAGTATGACTAGATAATCTCGCCACCGCCACCCGCATTGGCAATTTTCATAAGTGTAACTCTTGTCCGTGCAGCTTCGGCTTTGGATTCGAACCGCAAAACATGCTCTTATACTTTAAATTCGAATATCAAATTCCAAGCATCATATTTCATTCCTAGAACTAAAATTTAGTTATGTCATTATTCTAGACACCCAGACGATACATTTGATACCCCACACCAATATTTTGGAAGGCCACTACCACTAAAGAGGGCGACGTACTAGGCATGGCTATGACTTAGGAAAGTCATAGTCCCGTTCTCAGAGGAACATGTATAAGATCAGACACTAGTGGATCTGTTTTGGAGGCCTCAGCTAAACAGACTTCTCCAGTCATGACCAAATTATGCAGATAACACCTCCACCTTAAATGACAAGGTATTGAAGTATGCCGACAAAAGTTCCCACGGTTTTAAAATTATTCCCACGCTCAACCGATTTCATACAAACTACGTTCCAGAGGACTGTTGCCAGAGGATTGATGTTTTCGACATTTTTCCCCGATGAAAAAGCTCAATTCCATAACCTCACTTATCCACGATCCATGCATTCACATTGGGATCTTTTGTTAACAATATTCAATATAAAAATATTACATCTTATAATTCAAAATAAAATATACCAGAGGACTAACTGCTCAATTGTGACAGAATGTACCTTAACACATGTTTATTTATAAGAAAACAAATTTTTTATACCTATACCTATACACAAAGCGACACACAATACATGACATTCTGAAGCAAAGTATGAGAGGCTAGAGCCATCTGTTGTTAAAAAACGAAGGCTTAAATTATTGACAGAGGACTGACAGATAAAACTGTAACAAAATATAAACGACCTAAATAATAAATAATATTTTGTTGTCATAATAAAATGAAACCACTTACTTTTGATCATTTAAACTTATTTAGATCATAAAAATATTGGATAATATTTTGAAAGAGTCTAATACTTTATCATAATAAACCGAAATAATCAGGTCAGTGACAGCCAGAGGAGATGACGTTTATGAATTTTACAAGTAAGAAAAAATATTCACATTGAATCTTTTAATAATGTTTTATAAGGAAGTATTAAAAAGTGTAGTTTCCTGTACATATGTTATACTAAAGACTGTTTTTATTAATTTATTTAGTGAATTTTAAAGACATGGTGACAGTAAAAAGTGATGTTTGCGAAGAATCACCCATATATTTTTGTTCTTTTTAACTTCCCGCTAAGAAAATTGAAAATTTACAGAAATCGGGAAGTTATTGGTTTCACTCCGATTTTCGAAACTCGAGTTTTTGTCAGATCTCGACGTTTTGAGGTCTTAAAGCTATTCTGACTATTCCCACGATGGTGTCTGTGTGGCTGTATGTATGTGTGTACGGTGTATGTAAACCTTTCATAACTTTTGACGGCTTAACCGACCGAAACGCGGTTTGCGGTATTCTAAAGGGGTTGATTCAACTTACATTTCCTGAGAATTAGAACCGATTCGGCCCGGTAGATTTTGAGAAATCTCAAAAATAAAATTTTCAAAAATTTGTTTTCTTGGAATATCTTTTAGACTACTGAACCGATCAATTCCAAAATCCAATCAGCTCTTGTTCTTATAAAACAACGTCGATCGACGCAAACCGCATCAAAATCGATTGATTCTTTCGAGAGATATCGATTACGAAAAATTCGCCATGAAGTGTTTTTTTGATATAACATTCAAAATTCCTATCGGATCGATTTTTGGTACTAAGATAACTTTTGTACTTAAAAAACTGCGTTGAATGCCGTAAACCGCATCAAAATCGGTTAATTTGTTCGAGAGATATCGATTACGAAAAATTTGCCAAAAAGTGTTTTTTTGAAATGACATTCAAAATTCCTGTCGGATCGAATTTTGGTACTAGATAACTTTTTGTACTTAAAAAACTGCGTTGAATGCCGTAAATCGCATGAAAATTGGTTGATTTGTTCAAGAGATATCGATTACGAAAAAATTCGCCAAAAAAGTGTTTTTTTTGAAATGACATTCAAAATTCCTGTCGGATCGAATTTTGGTACTAGATAACTTTTTGTACTTAAAAAACTGCGTTGAATGCCGTAAACCGCATCAAAATCGGTTGATTCGTTCAAGAGACATCGATTACGAAAAATTCGCAAAAAAGTGTTTTTTTGAAATAACATTCACAACTTTTTGTACTTGAAAAACTGCGTTGAATGCTGCAAACTGCATCTCGATTGATTAACTTGTTCAAAAAATATCGCAGTTAAAAAATTACAAAAAAGTGTTTTTTTTTAATAACTTCGAGATTTTTCACCTAATCGTAGAGCTCAAAAATATATGTGTATAATATTTTGAGCTCAGGGAGCTCAAAAATTAACAAATACGTATATTTTTGAGCGCTTTAAGCTCGAAAATAGCTGGAAGTTTCAGGGATGGCTTGCAGGGTCAACCGATTTTCAGATTTTTTCTTTTACATTATGACTGAATTTGACGAATTGTGACAGAAGTTACCAACAAGCTAATAGAGTTATAAATTTCATCAGTAAATTAACATAGTAAAGATTAAGTTATCTGTTTAATTTATTCATAATTAATAATAAATAAATATTCGGAAACTTCAGAAGATGATTTCTTGGACGATTTTAAAGAAGGAGGTTCCTATGAATCGGATCTGGAAATGCCTCCCGACAGAGTTATGGCCCTTCAGAGTCCAAGAAAAATAAAAGTTTTTTGTCATATTTGATATATATCGGTCATATTTTGCATACGATCAGTAGCCGCTAAGGGCTACAACTCTATTTAATTTGGACACAATAGCTTTATTTTAAATGTGGGGGAACACCACCACATAAATTAGACAACCCCTAACCAAAGCCAAACCTGCATGGACAGGGATTAGGCAGTTGAAGAAAAACACGGACACTCCCAAATAACACAATTATATACAAAATATATGATTAAAGTACAGTTCTAAAAGTGTATACTTACGCGAAGTATATGCAAACTCATATACTTTCTCCAAAGAATGTACAACTTATTAAATTCAATTCAGTTGCAAATGTTTCCAATTCATTGGTACTCGTATAATCTTTCTGTAGCGCACGTAAAACGAAATAAAAATGTGTAGAATTTGCACAAGGATAGTTCTGTTTTACATTATAGGTTATGTTTAGTATATAATTAGTACATACCTTTGAGTGTATCAAATATTCACGAGCATAGTATATAAATTTGACTTGTACATTGCATGTGAAAAACATAACAATAGTTGTACTAATTACATGTTTTCTATGAATATTTTTATGAATTTTTGGATGTTGTGGAGGGGTTGGAGGCTACGAGACAGTAATAATTGTAGCTAAGGAGATACAGCATTTATTGAAAAATATAGAATTAACAAAAAAATAAAAACTATAAACAGTGCAGCCTATCAGTACTAATAAAACTATAAAAAAATACACAAAATAGTACAATATCAAATAAAATAAAAGAAAAATATCAATTCCTTTTTTTCTTAAGACGCCCAGGGGTTTTCACAAGACAATCTCCAATTATTTGTTAAAAAGTGTGTAACTGAAAGTGAAAAATATGGAAACCCGGAAACAACTGAGAGTTGCACTCTGTCAAATGTCAAATCAAAAAACCAAATCACCTACCCATCCTATCATCCATAGAATAATTTACAGAGCTATCATCTGTGAAGTTCATCTATTCGTTGAGTAGTATAAATAAAATACACACGTACAATTTGGTCTCACTTCCACTTCCATTACTTGCAGTAAAAGCGCAGTTTTTATTCTACCATGGTAATGGTAGCTACACCACAAAATGTTATACTAGCGATAATTAAAAAAACGTACAGACCCACGCACATCTTCTCATCTCAGATAACATATGATAGAAAACAATACAACTGTCACGAATCACGAGTTCTCACGAACATTTGCCGAGAATATTTATTTCTCATAAAAACTTATACTACTTTTTGTATGTACTTAAAATAAACACAAGACGTGTACATATAGTACATACTTTTGAATTCATTATTTTTTTGCCAGTTATTTCATATTCGTGGTACATAATGTATGACGAAAATTTATTAATTCGAAATTTGCTCGTGAATAGTATATACTTCATGTCATATAATTTTTACGTCATAAAAATATATACAATTTTACAACATACTTCAGTTAGTCTGACGCCAAGTAACTAAGTATACTGTGTGTAACAGGATTTTGGTTCACCCCCTTTTCTCCTTTAGTTTTGATGATAATTAATTGAAATTTGGGATATCTTATGTACATAATAAGCAGCAGTTT
>JANEYF010005279.1:0-28893 GCA_029963845.1 Rhamnusium bicolor | reverse complement strand
CAAACATCGTAATCTTCAATATTTACAAACAGTTTCAGAAAGTTGATTGAAGATGAAGTTACTTTGTGTAAATCCATTTTTGATTTAAAAAATTATAAACACTTTTTTACTTGTCTAATTTTCACTTTATTTGTTATTTTACAACTAGTTTCATCCTATTCGGAGTTTACTTGAAAATGTCCGAATATGATGAAACTAGTTGTAAAATAACAAATAAAGTGAAAATTAGAAGTAAAAAAGTGTTTATAATTTTTTTAAATCAAAATAGTTTCAGGTCGTCTGCATATGCCCGTAGTAGACTGTTACAATTAAAATTTTATTAATATTATTTACAAGTATACTAAAAGCGGATCTTCAGATTCGAAATCTATCTCATAAGTAGAGCTGTCCGAGGTGGCTGGAGTACAGCCACGGTCTTGCGATGGCGTCACACGTGCCGATTTAGAAGTGATTTACGCTGCAGTCTTATTTGAAAGGTTGATGCGTGAGGTTGTACCTATAAATTATACATAATGTCAAACGCGCCAAAGGGTAAAAAACGACAGTACGCGGACACAATGAATAAATTTATCTGTGAATTTCCGGATTTATTCTATGACGGATGCAAAATAATTTGTAAGGTTTGTAATCAAGACTTAATGTGCTGGCACAAAACAGATTGTCGTCGTCATATCAACACAGTGCAACATCAAAATAAAAAAAATGGCATGCCTTTGACAACTCAGTTTATGTTTGATTTATTGTTAATGTTAATAGCCTGTAATATTCCGCTACACATAGTCGATAAACAACCATTTCGGGAGTTTTGGAATAAATACAATCCCCACGTGAACTTACCAAGTCGTACATCATTACGTAGATATATTCCAGCTGTTCGTGAAGACATTGTAAATAGGATTAAATGTGGATTAAAAAATACACGGCTCTGGTTATGTATTGACGAGACGACAGATTGTAAAAAATTCTATTTTAAATATTATAGTACGTGTACTGGGCCCTCTTAAACTAACATTTCCACTTTTACTAGCTAATAAAAGACTAACTGCGTGTACTGGCGAAATAATTACGCTTTGGGGGTGTTGGAGACATTCGAAAAATTTGAACTTTCAACAAGTCAAGTATTGATGTTTGTGACTGATGGTGCTGCGACAATGCGCATGGTAGGCCGTTCTTTTCAAAGAGGTTTTTACATGTTACGTGTAAAGTGCATGCGTTACATCTTGTGGCAGAAACGAATCGAAAATGTTTTCCAGAGGTAGATGCATTAATAGCAAATACGAAAAAGTTTTTCTCAAATCTCCTAAACGGCTTCGAGCATTTCACAGACAGTGTCCTGGTATTCCTGAACCACCAGAGCCGATTCTTACATGTTGGAGAACGTGGTTGAAAGCAGCTTTTTATTATTCTGAATATTTTCAACAAATAAAAGCTGTGATACTACAGTTCAACCCTAACGAGGCTGCAGCTATTAGGAAAGCCAGACAAGCTTTCAAGACGTTTCCCTTGGAAACAGATTTAAAAACTATTAATAACAATTATAGAGGACTACACGACGCAATAGAAAAATTGCAAAATAGTTCGTTGTCGTTAGTGGAATCGCCGCAAATAGTGGACGACGTAAATACACAGCTACAGGCTATAAATGACGCAAAAAATAATCGCATTAGTGAAAATTTCGAGTGTATTACAGAAAGATCCTGATTTTAGCAAATTAAGACAAATTTGTGATGGTGCATCTACAACTTCGTTAAGTGAGTTCACAGATTGTTTTACTTATGCCTATATTACATCCGTAGATGTCGAATGGTCATTTTCAAAATGCAAAACATATTTTTTCACCAAAGCGAACATCGCTGACGGAGACAGCTGTAGAAACATACCTGATGCTATTATACTATAGATCTTCCCACTTTGTGATGACGACAACCAAACTACTTCATAAATCTGCTTAAAGGGTGAGTTTTATACAAATTTTTATAAAATGTAACATTATTGTTAAAATTTATTTCCATTTACTGTACTTATTCAAGTATTATGATATGATGAAACATATGAGTCATATGACGGCTCTGTCGGCCAGGTGACCTCGGACAGCTCTACTCATAAGATTAAAAACCGTTATATTGCACAAATTGAGTCCTACTCATTTTATTGTAGCAATTGATTAGAGAAGCTATTTAAATCTAGTTTGGACAATAAAAGTTCATGATCTAAATGGTCAAATGCTTTGGAAAAGTCTATATGAATAACTTGTGTTTGGACCCCTGCATCCAATCATTGCGCCAAAAGTAAGCAATCGAATATTTTGGCAAAATTGTATATTATTGTTATGGTCCTGTAGTTTTCAATATAATATTTGCTTCCCTTTTTAACACGCTTTTATTAGCTTCACCTGTATGTTTGTTTGTTTTTTGTTTGTTTGTTTGTTTGTTTGTAACCGACTCTTTGGACTCGATTTTGACCCACTTTAAACGGACAGATTTAATTGAAACTTTGTACACTTACGAAGAACCAGTAACAATACAATAATTTGATAAGTTTATATCATTATCCTGATCAGGATCGCCAGTCCTTTCCTCACGTATCCTCTGCGTGAGAGAAAGAGGCTTAATATTGTAAGTATATTCCCGTGATTCTCAGTTCGGTCGTTGGCCGAGCGGGCAAGTCTTAGTCGACGCGAAACGACGGACTCCTCGGGCGTGAGGTCAAATCCCATGGCTGAAATAAAAAAATATTTTTTTTCAGAAATATCTGTTGGATCGTAATATGTTATAATATCAGCATCAATAAGCAATATAAATATAATTTAAAAAAACTACAAAAAACGTTTTCATAGCACATCAAACTAAAAAGTGAAAAATAAATATAGTTTAAAAAAACTAAAAACACGCTTTTAAAGCACATCAAACTAAAAAGTGAAAAATAATTATTAATATAAACTGAACACAATAATGAACGAAAAATACTAGTATTATTGTGAAAATGGCGTGGGGCGCTTTGTGCCATATTTTTCGTATATCGAGCAACCCACGCTTTTTTTACACAATAGTACCTAGTATTTTTTCGTTCATTATTGTTTTCAGTTTATATTAATAATTATTTTTCACTTTTTAGTTTGATGTGCTTTAAAAGCGTGTTTTTTAGTTTTTTTATACTATATTTTACTTTCTTTAACTCATAATGTAGTCACAACGGTTGTCTTCAAATCTTGAATCATTCATGTAACACACTTCCTGACATAACCAATTGATAAAATTTTGCTCGGTTACTAAGTTTGGATGACAATACAATATTTCCACCGTTACTTTTGCAAATATCCCCACGTAGGGGGCGCGAGGGTGAACATTGAAAAATCTGCAAAAGTATGATAAATAACTAGTAGAAAATATAAAAAGTTTTAATAACTTGCTTTTCAGAAGGTAAAATTAGGCAAATTATGACAAAATTTAGAAAATATCAACTATAGCAGATGCTCGAAAGGAACACCGGCTGTTGGTTAGGTACCAAAAAAAGTATTTTTATGGATGTTTCTCTAATCCTATGAAAAGTTTCAAAACGAAGCGATCTGCCCTCTTTCTGTTCTTTTGATCTTCAATTCAAATCACCATATGAAAAATTCTAACGGTGTTAAATCAGGGAACTTAGATGGTCACTAAATTTTCTGTAAGTGCGTTTGTCTGGAAACCTATTTGTTAACTATTAACTTTACTTTTAACATATAATGAGGCTATCGACAATTATTGTGGATTAGTGTGGTCAGAATGGATGTATTCCTGTTGGTTTCCGTGTACTTACATTTTAGGTGATCATTTATGTTGAATATTTTAAAGCAAAATATATCATCGATAAATTGTACAAAATGAATATTGGCATATGCGTTTTAACAGAAATTCAAACAAATGAACCATACAAAAAACTCCGATATGTTAATTTAGCTATTTGTAGATTGGGTAGCTTGACAATGAACTAACGGTACAATTTACAGGGTTGCACATCAAATAATACAAAATAAACATGTGTACATAAGAAGAAAGGAAATAAGTAAAACAAATAGTGAAGCGATGACTTTATAATAAATTACTGTTAAGTATTATAACTAATTGTAAATATGAATTCATTGAGGAAGATCCGTAAAAGATATTAACAAATTGTTATTAATACTTAGTGCGAAAGTGTTAAAGTGATAAATAAATAACTACACAAAGATTTCAGAAGCTAATTGTATCAGAGACTGTTAAAAAAGAAAAGAAATATACTAATATGATTGAAAGATAGAGTGGCACTTTTATTAAAACTAATGTATCGCTGATATAGTTATTTTCTTTCGTTAACGACAGTGGCGGTTCGTGGATCAAGAGATAGGGAGGTCAATTAGAAAAGTTTACTGTATTACCAATTACCTTTTAAAGTGATTTAAATTCCAAGTCGATCCTCCGGTCTTTTTTGTGATGCAAAGTGGTCAATTACTTTTTCATTAAAGGCTTTTATCTTCTTTATTAATGCCCTTTCTATGGTAAGCATCGCTAAAGAAGATAACCTTTCCTGACCTATGGTGTTTCTTAAAAATGTCTTTATTCTTTTTAAGGTGGAAAAACAACGTTCACTTTCGACGGTGGTCATAGAGAGTACACAAGATTTTTAACAGTTTGACACTTTCAGAAAAAGTATTGCACAAATTATTGTTAATAAAAAACTGTAACAAAGCAACTGCACCTTCACTATTGGAAAAATCTTCTTGGCTATATAATACTTCTAATTCAGTTTTAAGTTTCAAATGATTTGTGACTGGATACTCCGTTTTAACTAATTTAAACATATCTTGAGGAAAGCTTTTTTTTATAATCTTTAAATCGATCTGCGTGAAATAACTGAGACACTGCTAAATGATTACTGAAGCCAAACCTGTTTTTGATCTCAGATGTAATTATTTCACAAACTTCTAATGAAATTCTCCTTTTTGATTCTTCCATTTTACATCTCTGGGCAGACTGCATGGATGTCTCCTCCAAATAATTATTCAAAATTTTATTTCTGATCTTCAATTTTACTATTAAAAACTCCAATACACTTATTTACTGTTATGACATCGATATTACATTTTTGTAATTGATTGAACAATATATCACAATGAGGCATAACTAAATGAAAAAAATGTAACCAGTAAAGAAAATGTTCATTTTGTAAGTAGCTTTTTAAACCAATAGCTTAGTTTTGTAACGAAATTGCAAGCCATTTCATTCCAGTTTGTTGTGTTCCAAGATGAATTAAGTTTCTACCAGTCTAGTACAGATGGCGCCACTGATTTCTATTGGACCAATTATTGGTTTGGTAGACTTTTGTGCTTATAAAAAATGCCTAAATATCTATTCATCTTTATTGCTCATACTGTACTCCCAAATGTTTGTCTCTTTCCAAACTATAATCGAGTTTAGATAGCAGAATACTACGATGCTACTTTCTTCTTACTAGAGCAGCCAGAGACAGTGGTTGTCTCTGGTGCCGCGTTCGGATGGAAACCATCTCTAGTTCTGCGGTCGGGTAAAATTTATATGTTTTCTGGTATTATCTTGTGATTTTATGCTAATCATTATTTAAAAAGTTGCTATATTGATTTAAAGTACCTTTGAGGTAATTTTCATAATAATATTGTACCGTAATTATCTTAATTTACGCCTTGGGCGAATTTGCTTTTCGGTGATCAGTTCACCTTGGTAGTTCTTTGGAACAGCCATCATTAATATTGATTAGTATCAATTTATCGTGCCTTGCTGACAATTTATCTAATATCCCTTTGATATTGTAATAATTTCGTGTGCTAATTTAAACTAACTTTCGGTTATTGTAAATTTTAGATTTACTAGGCAACGGATGTCGCCATTTTTGTATCGTAGTTAGTTGTTTTCTGTCTTTGTATCTTGATGTTTTAGGTCACTTAGCTACGTTGGTAGCGCTCTCTAAACAGTGGTGACTGGTGACATTTGGAGATTGGTACACCTGGTTGGACCCAATCCAACTTAAGACGGTGTGATCAAATCCGTATCTTTTTAGCTTTAATAGTAGTATTTTACGGTCGATTGTTTCAAGAGCTCGCTTAAGATCTACGAAAACAACGCAAATTCCGACCCCTGCTTTATCCAACGACTCCTTCCACTCCGAAATCACCAATTGTAATGCCTTTTCACACGAATGTTTTCCACGAAAACCCGATTAGTATGTACATAGGATGTTATTTGAGTACTACTAATTCCAAAATTTTTTCGCAAAATGGCAACATATTTACTGGTCTCAACTGCTCAGCTAAATTTATATTAGGTAATTTTGGTATTGGTACCACTACAGATTTTTTATAACATTCAGGCATAACACCCTTTTCTAAACTTAAATTAATCAGATTTAGAGAAGGATAGCCTAGTATATGGAACAGATTTTTTATAACATCAAGACCGATTTCATCAGTGCTATATTTTTTTCTTTGATTGTTAATTACTTTTCTCAGATCTTGTAATGTTATTATACAAAACGATGTCATGGTACAACCGGTATAGTGTCAGTGATTCTATCAATATCTACATGAACTGTTAAGTGAGTTTTGTTTCGCAGCGTTCACAATTTCTGGTGGCGTACTATCAATAATCTCCTCATCGGACGAAACATCCATTATTCCTTTCTATTTAAACGATTTTTTGTAGAAATTTTCGCACTATTTCGCAACAACACCATTGAAAATCACTAAAACTCAATCACAAATGAAAAGTTTTGACAAATAGCGTCAGATTGTTGACAGATGAGTCAATTTTTAAAGGGCAGGTCGGACAACAGGATGTGTTGAGAAAGTGGAAATGCCGGCTTCTCATTGGTCGAGAAGTGTTGAGAAAGTAAACTTTTCTACACAGGTTGAAGAAAGTTGAATTTTCTAAATCGAGAACTATTGGATAAGGGTCAGTTTTATTTAATATGATTGGAAAAAACATTTTTACTAATAATAATTTTAATGTACCTTATTTTATTCCAAAGATATGTAGTCATCTCAAGTATTTTGTTATATATTTAAATATTTATGGGAAGAGATTTATTTTTAAATTTTTTGTGTTTCCGAACTGTGTGTTCGTATAATAAAAGCAATCTAATCTCTATGTGCAGTGTACTAAATGATGCCCAGGAAATACTGATTGGATTTGCACAATTTTTCCAATCAACTTTTATTTCGTCAAGTAAATTTAAAGCAGAAAATGAAGATTCAAAATCAACGCATCTACTTTAATAATTCCAAGTATTACTGAAGATGATGTACTGAAAGCATTAAAAAGAAATTAAGTCGAAACTAACAACAGGGCCAGATGGTATTCCAGCACTTCTGTTAAAGGATTGTGCCATTTTATTAGCTAAACCTCTTGCTATAATCTTTAATATGTCTCAGCAAACGTACAAATTTCCTCTACTTGGAAAAGGTCTAAAGATTTGTTCTATAATCAAAATCAGAGACAAAACCTCTATAGAGAATTGTAGAGCAATGTTTGAAGTAATTTTATATGGAATATTATTTAGTCATTTAAAAGCTTAAATTTGCTCAAGGTAGATCTACCACCACAAATTTAATAAGTGTCACACAGTTTCTAGCTGACATTTTATTTATTTATTTATTTATTTATTTAGCATACACCATCCAACAGTACTTAACCAATTACAGGATGGGAAAATACAACAATAATTATACACAATACATAATACACTAATAACTAAAAGTAACAAAGAAAAAGAAAAACAAAATTTAACAATTCAAATATGACACAAAAATAAACACAGAAATTACACTCAGCTAGACACATACACCTTTTTTAAACAACTATAAGAACAATTGAATATGTCGATTCTATCTTGCAGGCTCTTACAATTTTCACACATAAAATGTAGGGGGAAAATTTCAATAAATTAGTTCGTGGTACGGCAAGATAAAATGTACTGCCAACACGAGTTTCAACTCTAGGCATACGAAAACTAAGTTGTTCCAAGAGTTGTGGACAATCAGTTTTATTATTTATTAACTTATTTAGAAAAATTAACGCCTCTGTTCTGCTGCGATCATGCAGAGTTAATACTGAAAATCTATTAAGTAAATGAGGTATTCCAACAGGTGGGTATTGACCATCTAATTTAAAAGAAACATATTTCAAGAAACGCCTTTGTACATTTTCCAAGCTTTCAGCATAGACACTGTATCCCGGCTGCCATATTATAGCAGCATATTCCAGCCTAGATTTTACAAGTGAATTATAAAGAAGTATTAGTACTGTAGAATCAGAGAATCCTTGAGAGTTTCGGATAACAAAACCTAGGCTTCTGAAAGATGTTTTAACAACTTGATTAACATGCAGATTGAAAGAGAGTTCGCTATCAAATATGACTCCTAAGTCCTTGATTGGTACGGGCCGATTTAAGGTAACATTGTCTAATTTATATTTATATCGGATAGGAAAATCTTTTCTAGAAAAGGTCATAACATTGCACTTTGAAGCATTCAGAGGAATATTATTCAATATACACCACTCATTTAAATTATTCAGGTTGCTTTGCAGGTTCATTCAGTCTGATACGTCATTAATAGGGCAGAAAATGTTTACATCATCAGCGTACAACAAGTAATTTACATCTAGATTATTTACAATATCATTGATGAATATTATAAAAGGAGTGGCCCAAGGATGGAACCTTGGGGCACTCCTGACGTCACAGAAATATCTTTGGAAGCAAACCCACGACATTCGACATATTGTTTTCTTTCAGACAAATATGATTTAAATAGTTCAAGTAGCTTTAGATCGGTGATGTCATTTATACGGATTTTTTCAAAGGGATTCGACAGACTTGACCATTGATTATTGCTGCATATACTATGCGATGTAGAACTTAGTGATGCATTCCGCAAGTATTTTATTCCTATTTAAACAACATACGTGCAGTACTAGAGTTTTAAGTCTGTTGAAATGACAGCAACTTAAGAAGTTTCGCAAGGATCCGTTCTAGGGCCTCTTTTATTCATTATTTTCATAAATGATATCGTCTGTGAACTTAGTTGTAATGCTTTATTATATGCAGAAGATTCGTTGATTTCCAACTTTGGAAACTGTATTAATTTGTAGGAGGATATAAATAAATTGAATCTTCGGTGCTAGAAAATGTATTATCTCTCAATATTAGTAAGACGATTGCATTAGTTTTACAAGAAAACTGCAGCCAATTAAATTCATATATTCAATTAACGAGGCTACTGTAACTAGATGTTATACGTTTAAAGATTTGGGAGTAATCTTTAACTGTAGATTAACTTTTACTGACCACATCAATGACATGGTAGAGGGTGCTTATAGCAATCTTGGTTTTATAATAAGAAACAGCAAATAGTTTGTGGAAACTGCTACGCTGGAGTTATTCTTTAATGCTATCGTTAGGTCTAAATTGAAATATGCTTGCCTAGTCTGGAATCCGAGATACGAAATTCATAAATTTCATATTGAGAAAATACAGAAGAAATTTGTAAAGTTTCTGTGATATAAGTCGGATGGTGTTTATCACCCTAAGGCATTTTCAACAATATGTTATTACAAAGATTTCACATGAATGACTTGAATGCTCGAAGGAAATATTATTCAATAGTTAGGTTAGGTTAGGTTAGGTTTGTTGTGAGTGGGTCTCAGTAGACCCTTCACTGCGGCCATCAGCAGGCCTATTGTGGGTCACGCCTAATTATATTTCACCCAATAAGTTCAGTCTCTTAATGAAACTGATAACATTATTGGGTGAGAATGTGTCCAGATCCTCTGGCAGCAGTTGCTCTTTGCCAAATATTGAGAATCGGATCCTCTCTACAGTGGGACAGGTGCATAAGATGTGGTCTGACTTCTCATCATCCTCCAGGCATAGATGGCACTCGGCGTTTTCCGCTAGGCCGAGTTTATGCAGATGATAGTTTAGTCGGCAATGCCCGGTATATAGGCCTGTTAGAGTTTTCAGGTTTACCCTGTTTAACTCTAAGAGTTTCTTAACTCTTGATTTCCAAAGGGTATTTTATAAACACCTTCGAATGAACTAATCCTGGTAACTCTTGTCAATACTGGAGAGCCCAGGTTGAGATAGCCATCTTGGCAGTACTTGAGGATATGCCAAGTATTGGTTCTGGTCCGATGAATCGTGATCCCGCTCCTTCTCTGGCTAAGGAGTCCGCTATTTCGTTACCTTCCATACCAGCATGGCCGGGTATCCAGACCAGAGTCACTTTGTTGTTTTTGCTCAAATGATTTAGAGCTTTCTGACAATTCCATACCGTTTTGGAGTTACACCGGTAGGAGCCACGAGCTTTTATAGCTGCTTGGCTATCTAAGAAAATTTTAATTGATCTGCGTGTAAGATGCATATATTCCAGCCTTCGTACACACAATTCAATGGCATGAACCTCGGCCTGAAAACCAGTTGCATGAGTACATAGGCTTGAGAATATCCTCACCCTAGGTCTGTAGCTATGTACTCCGGCTCCTGTTCCCTCGGGAGTTTTGGAGCCGTCTGTAAACCAACAACTGTCTGCCTTCAGTAGGTCGGCTTTATTCCGATCCCACTCATCTCTTTCTGGAGAAAGGATGTTGAAGGTCAGCTCGTAGTTGGTCATGGTAGGCATAGTATCCGAGGGCATTTCCAGGATGCTGTGATTCTCTATGTCATCCAGCAACCTGTTCCGCTCCATGATACTAGTCTGCGGCATATTAATGGCCGCTTGTTGCAGTCTGTAGGTTGCCCAACTGGCCTCTCTCTCCAGATATACATGAAGAGGGGGTAAATCCAGGAGGATTTCCATTGCAGCTGACGGTATGGTGCCAATTGCCCTCGTTACGGTCATGCATGCTAATCTCTGCAGTCCAGAGAGTTTGGATTTGGCCGTTTGTTGTGATCCTTTCGGCCACCAAACAATGGATCCGTATGTTATCATTGGTCTGATGACCGTGATATGATCCCGTAAATTTGTTGGGGACCCATGCCCCAGGATTTGTCACAAATTCGACGGCATGTCCATAAGGACAGCTTTGCTTTGTGGATTACCTTTTCCAAATGGGAGTTCCAATTAAGTGATCTATCCAGAGTGATTCCTAGATGTTTCACCTCCTCCGCAAATGGAATAGTTTCACCCATTAAGGTGGGAGGTCTTAAGTCCTCCAGCTTCCTTTTCCGGGTGAATGGTACTATTACTGTTTTTTGAGGGTTTACAGACATCTGTTCCCTGTCACACCAGTTACTCACTGCATCCAGTGTCTCTTGAAGGGTATTTGATATTACTCCTTCAGAGTTTCCTCTGACTAGTATGACTAGATCATCTGCATATGCTAGAACCTCAACCTCCCACAGTGTGAGAATAGCCAGCAGGTTGAATAGTAACTTTACATAAAATTTTAAATAACCAAATTGACTGTCCAGAATTACTTAGTTGTGTCTCTCTCCATATTCTAGCTTTTCAAACTGGTTCTAGTAGTTTATTTTATTTTCAGTTCCCAGAACAAATCTGTTAAAATTTGTACCTTTATATACTATGTGTTCAAACTATACGTCGGTTCAAGAAAACATTGATATTTTTAATTGTAATATTAGGGTTAAAAAGGTCATGTTCTTTCGGTGGACTATGTTAATATTTAAGTTATTTTGTTAAGTTAATTAGTATCGATTATGTTTCGTAATTTCCTGCCCTGTAATTGGATTCGTCTGTTGGCTAGTTATAACTATAAATAAATAAATAAATAAAGAAATAAATAAATAAATATCACAAAAATTTTGAAACTGAAGAAATTTAATACAAAATTTGATTTTTAAGGCCTTGATATGTTTTTGTTTCCGACAGAATTTCTCTATCATTCTCAATTTTACATTTTACTCATTATATAGACGAAAAATTATAGTCACCATTTATTTTTCTATGTATGTTAACACATACATTATTGTAATTATTTATGATTTCTTTATTAGTTTTCGTGTTCGAATAAAACAAAACTGAATTAGTAAAGCGTATTTATTTGTAGTAGGTAATTATTTATGATTAAATAGTTTGCTAATTTGGTTTCGCTTTTATGTCGACAATGTAAATTAATAAACAAATAAATCATAAATAATTACTAGAAAATGTGCGTTTATATTATTACTTTAAAATAAACGCAATATTATAATTTTCCAGTTGCTGAAGGTAAGTTGTAAATATCAATAAAAAATGTTAATATTAATTAATTTAAAACACGTAATTTTTAGAATATTGATGGAAGGATTATGAATGAAAATTTACGTATGACGTACAAAAAGGTAATTAAAATTCATCAATACTAACAGGATTATTAATTAAAATATCCGGTGAATAAGAAATAATAATTTTTATTAATAAAATTTCTGAGGTACAGGGTTATTCATTATAAATTACCCACCCCCTTATTATCGTTCTTATTGCCTATAGAAAAAAGTTTTAAATAAAAGTTGTCTTCTCCGACCTCATCTTGTCGAACTGCTCAACTGCCACGTAGCTTAATGCGCGTGGTTGTCTGGTTGGCTCCGTATATGAAGACCCGGAGGGGAAATTATTGTATTATTTAATTTAAGAATAAAATTGTTTTGAATTGATATACTTAGCCATACATAATATACTATATTTTTGACTATTCAACTCATTTATAATTTGTCAAAAAATTGACCAAAGAATATTCAAAGCATTTTTTTCGTTGAATTAAAAATAATTATTTTTACCATTTTCATTTGTAGGTAATATATCGAATATACCACGTGTGGTTCAATTGAATATTTTACACAGAAATAAAGAAATTTAAAAAATTTTTTGCTACATGATTATAATAATTACATAATGTCATGAATAATGTAACAATGTACTTATTTTTGCTTACAAATGAAAATTGTAATTTTAAAAAATACGTAACTATAATTCTGCAGAAAGGTCCTCCAGAAGGACTTTTTTTGTTAATTTTCTTCAGAAAGATCTACACAATTTGAAGTAACAGTGGAAGTATTGGCTTCAGTAGTTATAGTATTTTTTATATTTTTCTTTAATGTAAGTACTTTTTTGTTAATTTTCTTCAGAAAGATCTACAGAATTTGAAGTAACAGTGGAAGTATTGGCTTCAGTAGTTATAGTATTTTTTATACTACCATTTTCATTTGTAGGTAATATATCGAATATACCACGTGTGGTTCAATTGAATATTTTATACAGAAATAAGGAAATTTAAACATTTTTTTGCTATATAATTATAATTACATAATTTCATGAATAATGTAACAATGTACTTATTTCTGCTTACAAATGAAAATTGCAATTTTAAAAAATACGTAACTATAATTCTGCAGAAAGGTCCTCCAGATGTACTTTTTTGTTAATTTTCTTCAGAAAGATCTACACAATTTGAAGTAACAGTGGAAGTATTGGCTTCAGTAGTTATAGTATTTTTTATATTTTTCCTTAATGTACCAATAATACTCTCATGATCTTCGTCATCTAACTGTAGATAACTTTTAATAGAATTTACATTGTAGTGACTAGTAACTTTCATTACTGGTGTTCCCCAACACCAGCTTTCACGAAAGTTGATACTGTAGATGATTTTATTGACTGATTGGATGTATACTTTTTTAATATCTAATCCAACTTTTTCAGTTAAATCTTTATCCGTTTATTGATTTCATTTTGATTCCAATCGGAGAATTTTTGAACCAACCTCTTGATTTTGATTTCTTCCAATAGGGATTCGTATTTTCTATACCTGTATTAAATGCAGTTTACGAACGTGTATTTAGTGAAATTGATGAAATATGATCGGTTTAGTCGACAGTGCCCGATATATAGGCCTGTTAGAGTTTTCAGGTTTATCCTGTTTAACTCTAAAAGTTTATTAGTTCTTGATTTCAAGGGGTATTTTATAAACGCCTTAGAATGAATTAATCCTGGTAACTCTTGCCAATACTGGAGAGTTTCCCTCTCAGCCCAGGTTGAGATCGCCATCTTAGCAGTACTTGAAGATATGCCGAGTATTGAATCTGGTCCGGTGATTCGTGATCCTGCTCCTTCTCTGGCCAAGGAGTCGGCTATTTAGTTACCAGAGTGGTCTAGTATCCAAACCAGAGTCACTTTGTTGTTTTTGTTTAAATAATTTAGAGCGTTCTGACAGTTCCATGCCGTTTTGGAGTTACAGTGGTAGGAGCCAAGAGCTTTTATAGCTGCTTGGCTATCTGAAAAACTTTTAATTGATGCATATATTTCAGCCTTCGTACACACAGTTCAATGGCATGAACCTCGGCCTGAAAAATAGTTGCATTAGTACCTAGGTAGGATATCCTCACCATTGGCCTATAGCTATGTACTCCGGCTCTTGTTCCCTTAGGATTTTTGAAGCCGTCTGCAAACCAGCAACTGTCTGGCCTCAGTAGATCGGTTTTATTCCGGTTCCGCTCATCTCTTTCTGGAAAAAGGATGTTGAAGATCAGCTCATAGTTGGTTATGGTAGGCATAGTATCCGAGGGCATTCTCAGGATGCCGTGACTCTCTATATCATCCAGCAACCTGTTCCGCTCCATTATATTAGTCTGCGGTATATTAATGGCCGCTTGTTGCAGTCTATATGTTGCCCACCTGGCCTCTCTCTCCAAATATATATGAAGAGGGGGTAAGTACAGGAGGATTTCCATTGCAGCTGACGGTGTAGTGCTAATTGCCCCCAATACGGTCAAGCATATTAATCTCGATGATTCAGAGAGTTTGGCTTTGGCCGTCCATTGTGATCCTTTTTTGGCCACCAACCGATGGATCCGTATGTTATTATTGGTCTGACGACCGTGGCATAGATCCAGTAAATTTGTTGGGGACCCATACCCCAAGATTTACCACAAATACGACGACATGTCCATAAGGACAGTTTTGCTTTGTGGATTATCTTTTCCAGATGGGAGTTCCAATTAAGTGATTTATCTAGAGTGATTCCTAGATATTTCACCTCCTCTGCAAATGGAATAGTTTCGCCTATTAAGGAGGGCGGTCTTAAGTCCTTCAGCTTCCTTTTCCGATGAATGGTACTATTACAGTTTTTTGAGGGTTCACAGACATCTATTCCCTGTCACACCAGTTACCCACTGCATCCAGTGTCTCTTGAAGAATATTAGATATTACTCCTTCAGAGTTTCCTCTGACTAGTATGACTAGATCATCTGCATATGCTAGAACCTCAACCTCCCACAGTGTGAGAATAGCCAGTAAGTTGTCCACAAGAAGTGACCACAAAAGGGGGGAAAGAACCCTATCCTGCGGGCATCCTCTTGTCTTTCTAGAACTGACTGTTTCTTCCTGTAGATACGTCGTTATAGTTCTGTTTGATATCATAGCACGAATCCAGTCTCCTATAGTTGGCTCAACTTCTCTGGCGGCTACTGCTGCATATAAGGAATCGGGAAGTGCATTGTTAAATGCTCCCTCAATGTCGAGAAAAGCTCCCACCGCAATTTCCTTCATTTGAAGGGATTGGGTGATCTTCTCGACTAGGTTGTTGAGTGCTAGTTCTGTTGATTTTCCTGTCTGATAGGCATACTTATGTATATTGAGAGGGTGATGGTCTAAGCGATTTAGGGCTTGGTTCTTTCCTACCCATTTTTGGTATATATACTACCTTAACAGCCGACCAACTGGATGGGAAATAGTTCCATACTCTGATTAATTTAATGAGGAATGGGAGCAATATTTCCAGTCCGTTTTGTAGTAGAGCTAGAAAAACTCCGTCCTCTCCTGGAAATTTGAATGGTTGGAAGGATTTGATGGCCCACTGAATTGCCGGTAGTGTGATAACATTTTTAGCTGTCAGCCAATAATTTTTATCAGGTCGTTTTAATCGTCCTTCTGACGGTGACAGCTGCTGGTCATTCATATTCAAGCACCTTGGGAAGCGGTTCTGTGCTAAGAGCTGTACGGTTTCCTTTCCAGAGTCCATATATGAGCGATCCGGTCACCTTAACGAGCCAAATTCCCACGTCGGCTCTCTTGTGAATTCTAATACTGTGAGGTAGGTCAGTTATACTCTCACAGAATTTCCTCCGAGATCCCCTTTTTGCTTTCCTTATTTCTTTGTTATAGTCCGTTAAAGCGGATCTATATTGGTCCCAGTCGCCCAAAACTTTAGCTCAATTAAAGAGGCGTCGAACTTCTTTTCTCATTTTATCCAACTTTATGACACACGGACGCAAATATTTTCGTACTCATACGGCTACTGAACTTGGCTTCGCCTCGTCCGCAATTTTCCGCAATGGTACGAAAAACTACACAATTTGTACTGTCATAAATAACTATTTTTGGGCAAATTTTTTAAAGTATTCGCATCTTAAACAAAATTTTTTCTTTACTCTAAGAAATTATTGTTAATTTAAAACTTTTCTTAACTGTTATTACAACAAATTAATATGCAAAACTTTTTTTTAATTAACACATAATTACGAAAGAAATAATATATCAGCCTAAGGCTGATTACAACGTCAATTACCATGTTTTTCTTAATATGTTTTAATAATAATAGAATCAAAACATAGACAAAACATTTTATTTTTTTTACAAATATCGCTATTTGTAATTTGTAATAATTGTCAATCAAATGCTTACATCTGAAGAAGTCACTCTTAGCCATAAAATTGTTACACAATTTTAAAAAATATGTATACATAAAAAGTTGTGAAAATTATAGTTTAGTTTAATTTTTTTTATATAAAAAAATCTGTATTAAACGTTTTTAGGTAAATTTTGTATATGTAAGTGTATCTATCTATCTAAATAGTCTATTACACCGACTAGGTAAAGAGAAATTTCTGTTAGTAAATAAATAACATACAATTCTCTAAATAAATCGATAGACTAACAACAGTACCCATTTTATTTAAAATGAAAAGATAAGAAAATAATACTTTAACAAATCATCAGTTACAGTTCAGTTTAGGAACTGTACCTGTAACAGTGTAAGTACAGTAGATTAGATAAGTTATTTCTAGACTTATCTAATGCACTAAAGTGCATTAATTATAAATCCTCCATTAAAATTTTTTTTGCAAATTATTACATTTTCTTACGTTACAAATTCAAAAACAAAGTTATCTTTAGTAATAATTTGTATATTTTATTTTAATTGATTAATAATATTGTGGAACTAATCAGAATTCCTCAGGGATCTAATATGGGACCGGTTACTATATAATCTATTTATCAATGATTTGATTGGCGATATTGCTATTAGTTGTTTACCATATCTTCATAGCAAAAACTATATCAGATTCAAGAGTGTCATTGATTATAGACATATGGTAGGAGTTCATCTAATAAAGAAGTGTACGTATAAAAGATTGCACTATTACAAAAACTAATCGACCATTGCAATAAGAACAAAATGTGTGGAACACATATATTTTTTTTAATTTAATAAGAGAGGGACTAATCGTATTAAAATATAAAAAAACTGCAAGGTAAGGTTATTGTCTATCGAAAAACATAATGGCATATTATGTAAAGCAATGAAAAATTGGGTGGATTCGGCCCCAAACAACTGAAATGGTATTAAGGGAGTATTTTAAAAATGATATGAAATTTAAATTAAATTAATCAATATATAAAATCATTATACAGATGTTAAAAATGTATTTTAAACAATGGCGATTTTTAATTAAAAAAAAATGAGCAAACTCAATCAAGCCGGAGTCTTACTCTAATTATGGATTTATTATTTACAATAAACTGCTAGGGGGACGAAACGCATTTACTACTCATGGCTACGCCTGGTGCTTTTCTCAGATTAAGACGCACCTAAAAACTTGGTTGATTTTATTATGTACAGAAGGGTAGCTTTCTAATTATTGTTTTTTGTATCTATATGTTATTCAAGCTTTAATATGCCCTTCATGAGAACGGATTTAGGCTTATGTAACATAACCACAGAAAAAAGGTGAAACTAATTTACTAAATTACATATTCAGGGTCCCTCGATTTATTTGCAAAATCATTCACTGCAATATGAAAACAATTCTTAGAAAATTAATTAGCGCTTTGTTTAAAATTATTCCTCAAGGATATGTTCGGTTTTGCATAGTCCCCTAATGAGGGGTTTTTATAAATTCTTGCCTTATTTACTAGACCGATTCCGGTACATAATACATACGTAAGCAGAAATTCCATATCCTTCACATTTAATATAGTCAGTCGAGAGATCTATGTACACAGCATTGTGCATATAATGTTGCCTCGAAAAAAAAAACAACAGAAAATAGTGGTTAGGAAGTATTTAAGAAATATCCCAATTGATCAATTATTAATTAAAAAAATAAAATTAGGTTGTATAAATCGTTTTATGTACCCCATTCGATTTCTCCTTATTGAACTAACTTTAACGGAGATCGAATGACACATCGTCTGTGGGGAACAGGACTCTGATAAAATGTGATGAATTCCATGCCATTGCTGCATGCTGTAAATCGACAACTGGCACTTATGAACCTTAAATGATGAGTCTTTGTATGCAGTATATCACTTTTGGTGGATCAGCTATCGAATTTCTTCTGATCAATATACGTGACGATAAAAAAATACTAAGACCATTTAACAGACTGAGATGTTTCACAAAAGTAAGTGATTTCGTAAGAGCTGTGTTTTTCATATGACTAGATATTGTCCAAAATATTAAGTTAATCAAAAATTTTTTTTGGAAAAAAAATTTAATTTGTTTCTAAATAATTCTGGTAATTAGGCAAGATTTGAATTGAGGTATTAATTACCATCAACTTCAATAATAAAATACTCTGGAAATATTGTTGACTTGTTGAAAAATGCTGTATCTCACTGATAGGATGAAAATTGTATATCAAAAACCGTGTTTAGTTTTCACCAGGGCAAAGAAAAGCGGTGACTTTTTAAATACCTTCTAACCATGGTGGCATTAGAAAATGGGTGATAAATTTAATTTTCATGGTATTATCACCCTTTCGGCTGTATTAAGCCTATCATATTTTGTTCGAAACTTCATAAAATATCACAATTTCTATGCAATATTAAATATTTTATTTAATAGTCTTAAAAGCTTCATCCACTACTGCTTTGGCAACGGTGCAAAGGCGACTTAGAAAAAGAAGATATTGAGTTTGTACTTACTTTCTGTATATTTTTTCTATTTACCTCACAGAATTATGTGATTTACGTACTTACGAGGAAAACTGTCACTTACAAAATATAAAAACACAAGGTTTTTTAAAAAATGTATATATTGAATAGGTTAGATATCGCATAAATATATTGCACTACGCACAACCTTAGCAAAAACGAGGTCTCAAACTTCTTATGGTCAGTTGAAGCACCAGCCTGAACTTACTTACGCAGAGACTGCACTTATGAACAAATCTGAGATTCAAGCTGTCTTAATAAATATGAAAAATAATATTACAGAGTGCAGGTTAGAAAAAAGTATAATTTGTTGTGTGGAAAATTTATTGGAATATCAAACCATGTCTAAAAGTTTGGTACTTTTAGTTACAACCCTGTAACTTTAATATAGGCATTAAAGTAAAATTTGTGTACAGCCTCTAATTACCAATAAGTTTGAATTCCGAACAAAAAAAAATATGAAAAAGATTTTTCAGGCGAACATTTTTGGTTAGAGCTTATTCCCTGATGAGTAATTTAGTTTGTGTTAAATTGTTTTTCCACATGATGATTTTACAACAATTTGTAAAATTTGACTGTTGTAGACACACAGACGGACACACAGACTATGTTGTGTTCACGGCCCCAGTGCAATTTTTTGTTGACTATTAAATAAATTTTGGATTACATTATAATATTAACGGCAGTCCAACGAGTTTTTATGGACATTTTAATTCGTATTCAACGTTTAAAATTGCTTGGTTTACAAACAATATTTAAATTAATAAATAAATTAACAGAACCATCACACTTCGTTTCATGCAAGTGACGTGGGTAATGCTGTAACAAGTAATAAGAAAACATCTAATGAACTTTTTTCTCACCGTGTAAAATCTGGTACTCAGAATTGGGACACAGTTTGAATAATAATAAATGAGAAAGCACGTAAATAGGTAACAAAAAAAATTCAATTATTAAAATAACTTCTAAATTTAGCACACATTAGAAAAAGTCCGGTAATTCCTATGGGGATTTTTAACGGCAAATGTTCAAGGAGCAATTGTTGATATTTTTGCATAGCAAAATATATGCGCTTTTTCCAGTGGCGCACGGACAGGGTAAAAGTAATAAAGATATGTTGATAATAACAGTCGAAAAGGAAATAGTAAAGTGGACGTGATAAAAACAAAAAATTCTTACGAAATCAAAAGTTTAATGTCATAGAATGTAAGGGTATCCACCTAAAATTCACATACATACAGTGTGGAAATTAAGTAACGCATAAATTCAGTAATTCCGTTGATATTAATTTTTTGAAAAAAATCTCGAAGGGGTATAGCGATTTTAACTTCGGCAAATATTTGCAGTCTAATTTCAGTTTCTTGTGTCATTTATTTTTTAAGTTATGACGTCATCGACTTTTTTTAAATGACAACCTATATTTTTTTTTATTGATTTTGGTAATAGATTTTATTCCGGTTCCGACCGTATAAAATTTTCAATATGTTATTATTTGAAAAAATCGAGAAAAACAGTCTTAAAGTTCAAATAATAAAAATTCATTAAATTGGGTAAATTTATCTAGTTGCCGGTGTATCACATTAGTTACGGCTGTCAGATTTAAATAATTTGTAAATGTCACAATAGAATAAGTGTTATTATTTTGCTTTTTCTAAATTAGAAAAACTATTTTATTAATAAGAATGGTACAGTTGAGCGACAAACAGAGAATTGAAGTGTTAATAATGATTGGTTACGGCGACAGAGCTAGAACACATCAAGAAGTGTGTCATCTTTTAGAGAAAAAATAGCCGAATCAGCCCATAAATCAATCAACAATTAGTAGGATTGAAAAAAATTTCGGGAACATGGCGTTGTAAAGAATATTCCAAAACTGGACGTCCGGCGACATTAAATGAAGATGCACAACTTGATGTGCTACTAGAAATTGAAAACAATCCACATCAACTAGTAGAAGCATTGCTTTGTACCACAATATAAGCCACACTTTACAGTTCTAAAACTTTTGAAAGTTCAAAAATTCCACCCATATAAGGTGCACTTGGTTCACGAGTTGACAGAAGATGACTTTGATCGTAAGCAAGAGTTTTGCGAACAATTGATGGAAATTTGCAACCGCGATCCAATGTTTTTCCAGAGTGTTTTATTTTCGGATGAAGCAACATTTTGTTTAAATGGCCATGTCAATAGACAGAATTGTAGATATTGGGCTAGGGATAATCCCCATTGGATGCAGGAAAGTCATACCCAATATCCTCAGAAAGTTAATGTTTGGGCAGGAATTATTGGTGACAGAATTATAGGTTCATTCTTTTTTTAAAACAATTTGACTGGAGATAGATACCTGCAATTTTTACAGTTGGAATTGATGCCTGCATTAGCTGCATTATTCCCCAATGCAAATAACCCTGACCTACCAAATAATACCATTTGGTTACAACAAGATGGCGCTCCGCATCATTACGCAATTATTGTGCGACGGTACTTGGATAGCAAGATGGATAGGGAGAAGAGGTCAGATAGAATGGCCGCCTAGGTCTCCTGATCTAACGCCATTAGACTTCTTTTTATGGGGGTACTTAAAAAGTAAAAGTGTACAACAATCGATCCAATAATTTAGACGATCTCAGGCAAAGAATTCAACAGCTGAGAGATGAGTTCATTAGTCGTGAAAACAGATTAAAGATAATTGATAACGTTTCCATAAAGATTAAATATATAACTTTTCTTTTTTTCTCACATTCCTTTGGATATTAAGGCACTGTCCTACAAATGTTTCAAAACATTAGTTAAATAAACATCTGCTCCAAAAGGATTAGCCAGAGGTTGTTTTTTTTATGCTTTATGCTTATCCAAAAATTGTCACACCAAAAAAATATTAACCAAAATTTAAAATTTAAAAGTATTTTCGATTAGAAAAGTTTTGGAATATAATCAAACTCCGTTATCAAAACGATTAAGAAAATTGCTTTGGTAGCATGTGATTTTTGCATCAATATCAAATTTTCTTTTTATATATTTCAGACACATTGACACTTGAAACATTATGTTGTATTGATATTGTTTCTACTTACCTTGTCACTAAGAATATTAGACAGTTACTACAAATATCTACAGAATAATTAGAAACACATTTATGACCGTTTAATAAAATAATTAATAAAATAATAGCAGATATTTTAAGATTCCTTCTTGTGTTTTTACTTTTTTTCCAAAATGTTGCAAAATCCCATTAAATACCACAGTTGTAAGTAATCCCAAGCATGTTCACAAATTTTCGACTTTTCTAATTCTCCTTTTGCTGACATAATTCTTATTTCCAGCGAGTCGAACATTGAAAGGTCTAGATAATTCAACGATGTATTCGCTTGGGATACTAAAAATATAATTTTTTGAGTTTTACTTTTAATTTTCCGGGCTTAATTCTCAATAAAATATATCTTAGCATATTACTGGTCTTAACTGCCATCCACACAGCAAACTTATTTTCAATTTTACGTAATTTGTCACATACGTATAATAATGGAATTATGGCTGTAGAATGAAACTCAGATTGTTGTATTTGTTGCATGTTTATTCTACATTCAATTTGAAAATGATGTGTCACAGATAAATTATTATAGACAATATATAATTTAAATAATAAAAGTACTCTTGCTGATTTAAACTAATTATTTGGTACAATTCTTTTTTACTTGTGTTTCTTTAACTTACAATGTAGTTTTTTCAGTTTTTTTTTCCAGAATGTTTGTCTTCAAATCTTGCATCCTTAATTTAACACACTTCCTGACATAACCAATCGATGGAATTTTGCATAGAGTTACTAAGGTCGGATGATAATACAATATTCCACCGTTACTTTTCCGTAGGGGGCGTGGGGGTGAAAATGAAAAAATCTGCAAAAGTATGAATATAATTTAATGTATGATAAAAAATTTAATCAAAGTATGATTAAAAAGTAGAAAATAAAAAAAAATTTGGGGGCGCAGGGGTGAAAATTGAAAAATCTGTAAAAGTATGATAATAATTTAATATATGATAATAATTTAATTAAAGTATGACTAAAACAATAGAAAAAAATATTTAAAAATTAGCTTTTCTTAGTTGTATTAAAAAGCAAAAAAATAATTTCTTTGTAAAAAAGCCAAAAAAAGCAATAAGGCGTGCGCACTTTGTACAATCTGCGTATAATCATCCAAAGTGCGCACGTCTTGCTTTTTTGACTTTTTTTTTTTGGCAAAGAAATTATTTTTAACTTTGTAGTAAGAAAAAGAAAAACAAGCTTTTATTTTTTTTTATTTTATTTTCATTCTGAAATTCCATTCAATATCACGTGAAAATTACATAGATTTTGTTCGTAATTTTACACGATATTTCAGTTTAAATATTTATAAGTAAACGTCCAATAATTTTAACGTAGGTTGTTGATCTGTCCCAGATTTGAACCTGATTCGACAGGATGGAGGGACACTCACTACCAAGTCGATATATTAAATTTTATTCAAACCGTTTTTATTTCAGAGTATTTACACAGATGGAAATCCCAGAAACAATGTAATTTTTGGTTACTGTTATTTATTTATTTATTTCAATACAATATCATTTTTATCAACGTGTAAGCAAATACTCGGAGAAAATGAATACTGGAAACGCCAGAATTGCAACTGTATTAGACATTGAGAAATTCTCTTTATCGCAACTACTGAATATTGAAAATGTGCAAAATAGTAACATGATTTTCTTTAATTGTTTTTAGGGAGATATCAGGCATCCGGAATTTATGGCACTTTTAGTTAAGCAAGGGTTAGAATATTTTAAGTATTTTGTATGGTAAGAATGTAGTCTGTATATGAAATTTTCTAAATTTAGTGTAAAAAAATCGCTATCAATTGATCAACATGGTTTCATGGAGCAGCGCTCAACTGTAACTAATTTAGCCCTAATTACGAATAAAATATCGGAAATCTTAGATGCACAGGGACAGGTGGACGTGGTGTATACGGATTTCTCAAAGGCCTTCGATACTATTAATCATTCCATTATAAAATCTAAACTTGCATATTTTGGGTTTTCCTGCAGTTTAATTTCTTTATTTCCTATTTGGATAATAGATTACAGTACGTAGCATACAATGGGTTTAAGTCGGATATGTATACGGCTACATCTGGAGTTCCGCAAGGCTCCAATCTTGGACCGCTTTTATTTCTTCTCTTTATTGATGTTGTCACTAAAGTGATTGACTGTGATAAGCTCCTGTTTGCAGACGATTTAAAAATATATGCTAAGATTAACACAATACAGTATTGCATATTCTTACAATTTCAGGTTAACTTGCTTATAGAATGGTGTACTACTTCCAAACTTAATCTAAATGTATCTAAGTGTAAAGTTGTAAGCTACTCGCGAAAGAACAAGCCAATTTTATATGAGTATTCTCTAAACGATCAAGTGTTAGATAGGCAAAATTCAACAAAAGATTTAGGCATACTGTTTGATAATAAATTATCTTTTGCCGAACACATAAACAATCTAGGACTATCATCCTCAAAACTTTAGGTTTCATTATCAGAAATTGTAAATCTTTCACTAACGACGCTGCGTTGAATGTTCTTTATTATTCATTTGTACGTTCCAAATTGGAGTATGGATCTCTAATTTGGTACCCAATTTATAAGAACCATTCAACATATCTCGAATCTATCCAAAGAAAATTTTTAAAATTCTTAGCTTATAAAAATGATCGTGTATATCCTGGTCGAGGCTTCAACCACGAATTACTTTTATCCAGTTTCGAGATGTCATCATTAAAGACTCGACGGATTATGAACAGTTTAATTTTTTTCCACAATCTGCTTCATAATAAAATTGACTGCTCACTACTTCTTGAACTCCTTAATTTTAGAGTGCCAACTTTCAATTCCAGACAAAATATCACTTTTTACACACCTAATGCATGAACCAATGTCATTAAAAAGTTGCCTATTTACATTATGTCATATAATTTTAACTGTATATATGATCTGTGTGATATTAATCTCTGTTCAGTTCTATCCTTAGAAGAAACCATTCATAGACACTTTCATCCATAGCTTAACTATCCCACCATTATTGTTATGTTATCTACTTTATTGAATACTAATTATTATTATAACTCGAACTAAACTGCTGTCATTATTATATTATTGTCACTCTCCGGTGCTATATTATTATAGTTATATGTATTACTTTGTTTAAGTTAAGTCTACTATGTATCCTTATAACATACATTTTTTTTCTTATTGTATTTCATAAATTTTTTCCTGTAAGTGGATTTTCTGTTGGGCAAATAAATATTATTATTACTATTATATATATAATATAATATATATATATATATATATATATATATATATATATATATATATATATATATATATATATATATATATATATATTTATATTTTCAAAAGTTTCCTAATTCTTGATTTTAGAGGGTATTTTATAAACGCCTTCGAAATAACCAATCCTGGTAACTCTTGCCAATATGTAGAGTTTTCCTTTCAGCCCAAGTTAAGAGGGCCATCTTAGCAGTACTTGAGAATGTGCCAAGCATAGGTCTGGTCCTCTGATTCGTGATCCTGCTGCTTCTCTGGCCAAGGAGTCGATTATTTCATTACCTTCCAGTCTAGAGTGGTCATTCCCACATTTTACCACAAATTCAAATGGGAATTCCAATTAAGTGATTTGTCTAGAGTGATTCCTAGATACTTCACCTCCTCCCCAAATGAAATCATCAAGGAAGGCGGTCTGAAGTCCTCCAGCTTCCTTTTCCGGGTGAATGATACTATTGCTGTTTTTTGAGAGTTCACAGACATCTGCTCCCTGTCACACCAGTTGCTTAGTATATCCGGTCTCTCTTAAAAGGTATTAGATACTACTCCACTAGAGTTTCCTCTAACATAGGTAAGACTAAAAGTATCTAAATATGTAAACAAAAAGATTCGTTGTAATCTCTTAGTTCCCTTTTGTCCTTAAATTCTGCGATGCTAAAATAGAAACTCTGAGAAATTATCATATCTATATCATCTTAATACATCCTAAAAAACATTTATGGAGTTCAAAAAAACATTATTTTTAATATATATTCATGCAAGATAAAATTTTCAGTATGTTTTGTTATCAATGTCAATCTTGGACGTAGGAAGAGTGCTTGTAAATACTGGTACACCTAAATCTGAAATAATGAACCGACTTCCCATTTGTTATTGCAAAAGCTCAGATTTGAACCCATAAATCTTGCATGAAAACACGAAATAATGTCGCTTACGTTAATCCAACTGGTTTACGTTCTGCATGTATTAGATGCACACAATATTTTATTTTAACTTTCAGATTAATGTTCTAAGAAATAATTGAAAGTATCGAGGAAGGTTTATTTTTTTGATATGTTAAATATTTGTTTTTATTTCTACTCTCTTTTATTTCTGTGAATACAATGTTTGTGTAATATCAGCTAAATCTTATCTATCTAATATTAGATAAATTATAATTTAGATATTCTCTACACAAGTTTGACGTGTGTTTGTTTTATATGCATGGCTAGAAATTTGAAGTGATTCACCAAAGATTTGGGTCGAATTTAAATTAGTGCATTGCCTAACCGGGTTGATTGATGTGAATCATTTATTCTTTACTTGGTGATTGTAATTGCCAATTAAAATTTCTCCTGAATATATCTCAAAATTTTCTACAGGGTGAAATTTGATGCCACATTTCGAATGTTCACCTGGTTTTAACTACATGTAAGCACATTTATCAAATATTGTTAGTAGGTAGAGGCATCCTTCCTCTATAAACGTTTTTTGAAAATCACTGAGCTGCACACTTATTCACAGATATTGCTGCGTATTTTTCTTTACGAAAGAAGTATATTATTAAAAGTTGTTCCATATGTTCTTCTGTTAAAATTCGTCTCCTATCTACAACAGACCATTTATATATTGAAAACGAACATTTTATCTCGACAGATGTGATTTGCGCATATATAAAATAGGGGGACATTCGTAAAGATGCCTTATTTTTTTGAGGGCCTACACAATCCACTTCTTTACACTGCAGTACATCAATTAATCGATGGGGTGTGACAAAACTAGGATTGTTGTGTAAAACACTTTTTAGTTTTTTGTTTACGTGTCCAACGATATCTCCAGATAATTGATACATACAGCGTGAGTCTTAAGTGTGTAGTTATATTTAAACCACCGATTCTTGACATCTGTAGAAACCCTCTTACACATTTTTTTTTTAAATTTCCCACTTGTAACTGAGTTATCGACTTTCAAAAAATATGATGAAACTGTTTTGGAACTGCTGGTTACTGGAAACATTCTATATCTTACCTAAAATGATGTAATGGACTGAAGCAACGTTGCCACATTTCTTATGCAATTCTCTCACCTAGGCCCGATTTAACAATCGTGAGTTAACATAAGTTGGAGGTTACCTTGCATTAGATTTTCACAAAAATCGAAAAGATTCTAATACAAACCACTTCAACTAAAAGTTGTTTTTTAGCATAAAATATTTGTTGCTATAACCACTTCCAAAACAAATATAAAATTGAAGAAATTCGAATTCTAAAAGTGTGAGTTTAGCTAACCCAAGATTGAAATACCGAGCCCTAGTAGTAAGTTCATTCCCAAATTTATAATAACTTTGGATGAAACAATTACTTAAAATGATTAATTGCTCCATTTGAAATAAGTTTTAAACATTTTGAAATACCTTTTAATGTGAGAAATGTACAATTTTGACTTTTCTTGCACCAATCAATATTTCTTTTTAAATCAGGAACAAAGGATCATTCCAAAAAATTTAATAATATACAGAGTATCCCATTTAAAAAAATATATTATTTTTTGTATCCCCAAATCTGCACGCTACAGTACATCGAAAGCATTTTAACAAAATTCAGTCATAACCACACAACTTTTATTTAAAACTTTTTTTCTATAAGTAATAATAACTATGATAAGGGGTGGGTAATTTATAATGAGTAACCCTGTACAAGCGTTGTTGTTGATATAAATAGTTTTATTTTCAATAATATCAGCAAAGTGCAGTACATTATTTTCTAGGATGGTTACATTTACTGTCTGGTTAATGAAAATGGTCATCTCCATTCGCCTACCTCTACATATGCCACTCGAAACAGTTACAGAATCTCCACCATAAGTTATCGAGGAATAAATCTGTCGACAAAAAGCTGTACATCAAACTTCTACTGCCGAAGTACTTCAACGGAATTGCACTATTTTTGGCTAAGAATTTCAGGGATTTCCACGGAATGCCAAGGAATTCCAAAAGAACTCCAAAGAATTTCATGGAATTCCATATAATTCTAGGGAATTCCAGATAATTCTAGGAAATTCCAAACATATATACATGTATTTTTCGTAGATGGAAATAAACAGTTTTTTTTCATTTATTGTAACAAAAACAAGTTTTAAGACATTTGCAAAAGGCATTATATAAACTTAAAAAATAAGTTCTAAAAATACAACTGGATAAATTAAGAACAGTATTTTTAATACATTATTATCATGTTAGGATGGAAATAGTTATTATTTATTACAACAAAAAACGGGAGAAAAAAGTTTATAAGCCCATTTTAAAAAATAAAAAAAAACAAATTCAAAAATAAACCAATAATAAAA
>JANEYF010005278.1:120000-154551 GCA_029963845.1 Rhamnusium bicolor | reverse complement strand
AAAGACACCAGCGAAAACCACTGACAGGGAGCCAGTCGCACCTTTGTGACTTCTACTTGGATGGCTCTGTATTAGAGCGTCGTCCAAGCATCGCACACGCGGGCAACTATAACAACCTGCGTGGGATTCCGGACCCAGGAGAATAAATAAGTACAGAGAAGGAATTTGACGCGGGTTTAACTACATTACAGTAAAAATAATAATATGAATTAACGGGTACGCCCGCATAAAGAAAAAAATATTGCACTGTGGAAAATGCAAAAATTGCAAATGGCAGAAAGATGCAAACCATGGACACGTGTTTCTGACTAATTGGTCTTCATCAGCACGATATAGCTGAGTTAAATTGGTGGACAAAACTCAAAAAAGACACTAAAGGAAAACCACTGACAGGGAGCCAGTCGCACCTTTGTGGCTTCCACTTGGATGGCTCTGTATTGGAGCGTCGTCCAAGCATCACACACGCGGGCAACTATAGCAACCTGCGTGAGATTCCGGACCCAAGAGAATAAAAAGTACAGAGAAGGAATTTGACGCGGGTTTAATTACATTACAGTAAAAAACAATATAAATTAACGGGTACGCCCGGATAAAGAAAAAAATATTGCACTGTGGAAAATGCAAAAATTGCAAATGGCAGAAAGATGCAAACCGTGGACACGTGTTTCTGACTAATTGGTCTTCATCAGCACGGTATAACTGAGTTAAATTGGTGGACAAAACTCAAAAAAGACACTAAAGGAAAACTACTGTGACAGGGAGCCAGTCAAACCTTTGTGGCTTCCACTTGGATACCTCTGTATTAGGGCGTCGTCCAAGCATCGCACACACGGGCAACTATAGCAACCTGCGTGGGATTCTGGACCCAGGAGAATAAATAAGTACAGAGAAGGAATTTGACGCGGGTTTAATTACATTACAGTAAAAACAATATGAATTAACGGGTACACCTGCATAAAGAAAAATATTGCACGGTGGAAAATGCAAAAATTGCAAATTGCAGAAAGATGCAAACCGTGGACACGTGTTTCTGACTAATTGGTCTTCATCAGCACGGTGTAGCTGAGTTAAATTGCTGGACAAAACTCAAAAAGACACTATATATATATATATATATATATATATATATATATATATATATATATATATATATATATATATATATATATATATGTATATATGTATATATATTTTAATGATGAATAGAAGGAACACTTTCATTTGTAGCCTGCGTATCAATTTTACCTACCATAGCAACGACTAAACAAACAATTAACATTGTGACAGTTTGTTTAAAATTTAAATGCATTTTATGTGATTATTATGGACTCTGAAAGTGAATACAGTGTCATGCACATCCCCAAATATAGTTGAAGCGGTAAACCTTACTTCCAACAACATTTTGCCGGATAAATCTCGACAAGTATGTATTCTATGTTAAGCAATACAATTAACATCAAACATACATACAGACATTTATTAATGATGCACCTGACCATAACTCTCTGTTTACAAAGGTAATTATTACATTATTTAATGTTGTTAATGTGAAAATACATTTTAATCATTTTATACAGGTAGCATTAATTTTTGGCATTGCTGGAGCTTGCCGTTCATATCAGTTAGGAGGTTTAGAAATAACTAATGTTTAAGATCTGAAAAAAGCGTTACTTGTAACTATACCTAATACCAAAAACTCACACGCCAAGTTCTTTTGCAATTACAGCTAATTACTACAATATTTGTAAGAAGTATATAGATCTTCGTCCATTAGCAATAAACAATACAACCTCCCAATTCTTCCTAAATTACCAAAATAGCGCACACAAGTGATTGGAATCAATAAATTTAGAAAGCATTTCTTAATTTGCCGGACGTTCAATTGTATACTGGCCATTCTAACAGAAATAAAACAATACGGAGGCGGAGGTTGGAAATTAAGCGCAGTGGCAGAACAATACATTGAAGACTCAATAAATAATAAAATAAAACGAGGACAGAAAATATTCCAATCTCTTGAAAATACGTGTGACACTGCAAATATGCCTGAAACTATAGTTAACTTTGATGTTGATGACTTCGATAACATACCAATAAATCGGCCTATAGCAACGAAATCGACAACCGAAAACTTACTTTCAACAAGTACCACAGAAGTTAGCACTATTAATACAAATCCAACTATCAATAATTATAATAATTGTATTTTCCACATTTATATAAAAAAATAGCATTTTCTACTCAATATAAAAGACGTTTTTGTCACTACTTAATTACATATACCTAATATGTATTATCCAAGTGACTGTAAAAAATAAAGTTTTGTAAGTTCTTATCCAATATTTTATTGCAATGTCGTCGAAAAAAATAGCATTTCCTACTCGAAATGAAATACGTTTTTTTCGTTCGTGAGATTGCTTCGTCCGTGGGCAAATTCTCACCATACGAAAAAAAACAGTTTTTTCATCTCTTGTAAAATATACTACTTTTTAAAGTCCCTACTCTGGCACCATTTGGCAAATGCAAACTACTACTGCAAATTGTACAACTGGCTGTTGGCAAAGGTGGCTGGTGAAATTTGGTATTGGAGTGTGAAGTGAAAGAGGTGTAGTAAAGATCACTTTGTCGAAGCATTATTTCAATTTATTACATTGCGATTGACACTGATTGACAGCAAAATAAAAAATAACTCGTGATGTGTTTTACGCGTAATTGGTTTACTGTAACAATTGTATGCATTTTATTTTATTTTAAAATGGGGGACGATAAGAAAGAAGGGGGAATGATTTGTTCATTTAACGGGTGTACAAATAAAAGTTACTGTAGTAATGAAAAGTTTTATTCATTTCCTCGTGTTGCTGAAAGGTGAAAAACTGTTATATTATGCACGCATAAAACATATTGATTTTAGCATAGGAGTTAGGTATTGTTTTGCAAAAAATAAAAACCATTAAAGAAGTAATTTTAAGATTATAAATTGAAAGTATAAATAAAATAGGAAATAGAATAAAAAAAAAAAGTTTAGTATTTACAATTAGACGAATGCTCTTCTGCATCTATTTTGATTAATTTTTGAAAGATATTATAGAATGAATTTTAAAATGTGTGTATGTTGTAGACGAATTACAAATTAATCATTTTATGAAAAGTTTAGTGATTTTTTTAAATGATATTGGTGCTTTCGTTTTGTAAATCAATATTTTTTAGTTCAACACTGATAATTTTCGCGATATCTTAATATTTCTTTTAAAATCGTTTTGAACCAAAGTTAAATTAATTTTGCAAGTGCGGTAGTTGGAATAACAATTATTTTTTAAATATAATTATAATAATATAATATAATTGTTTCAAACCGGTAAAGAAATATGTTTCTATTTGTTTTAACAATTTACCAGATAAGTTATTAGCTGATTTATTTTAAACGTTAATACATTGCCGTTTTAAATTATTTCTTTTCGGAAACATAGTTTTAAAATTATAAGAAAGCGATTCCCAGCCTTTGAATATTTTATAAATATTTGTTTATATGAATTAACGCAGGGAATTTGTTTAAATATGATGCGCCGCGCTAACTGAAATAACGTTTGCCACGGACAGCAGTCAATATGCTCGAGCGTGGCACATATCTCCGCCATTATTTGTGTCTTGCTTGTACTCCGTAACCGCTTACAAGTGCAGGAGGTCAGTCCAGGGACAGGCGGTATATATGACTGTCTAATTGGATTCAAAAGTACTTGGACAATTGATGGCAAAATTATGGTTATTGCGGACAATAAGAAGCAAGTATGTAAATAATGTCAATAATAATAATATTCAAATAGCATTTTTTTATGTAATACAAAATATTGATATATTTAGGTGTATGTTACCTCATTTATGAAGTTAATGTTTTATTTTTTTTATTTCTATTAATCTGTAATATTAAAAAAAAGGATTCTTTTTTTCTAGCGATGCTCTTTGATTCGTTTTTTTTCTATTTCTTAGATTATCAGTTAATTCAAAAACTAATACATTGCATTACAGTCAAATATTAACACAGTTAAATTTTTATTATATTCTTTCTTTAATAGATAGTTGCATTCTACTAACTTACTTTTAATTAACACTTTTTTCAATATGAAAATTGGACACCTAAACATACGCTCACTATGTACAGGATTTAATGAATTTAGATTAATAATGGAGGAAAATAATTTTGATGTTATGATGTTAACTGAAACATGGTTGTCCGGCAATGTAAATTCTGATGTTTTTAATATTCCAGGATATGTGGTTTTTCGCAAAGATAGGCTACAAGGCAGAGGAGGTGGTATAATTGCGTATGTAAAATCGTCAATTTTATGTGAGACTATAAATTTTGGTTTTACGATAAGTGATGTTCTTGAATTTCTTTTTATTAAAATAAAGATTAAAACTCTTAATGTTGTGGTAGGTGCTTTCTATAGAACACCAAACACTAATATTAATAATTATATTGACGATTTTGATAACATTCTTTCTTACCTATGCCCATTATTTGATGAAGTGTTATGTGTTGGAGATTTTAATATAAATTTTTTTTAATCAAGAAAATCCTGTAAGTTCATGTTTTCAGTCATTTAATTTAGCACAAATTTTGAATGAACCTACGAGAATTACCAGCAGTACCAGCACGCTCTTAGATCCTGTTTTCGTTTCAAATAGTGATTTTGTTAAGTCATTTGGTACAATATCAACTGACAATATTTCAGATCATAGGATGGTGTTTTGTGAGATGTTAATTTCTAATTTTAAACCACCACCTAAGTTCATAAAAATTCGCTGCTTTCGTAACTTTAATATACAACCATTTTTAGATGACTTATGCAATTTACCCTGGTATCAACTTATTCGAGAAGATGATATTGATAATAAAATATATTTATTTAACCACTTTGTTTTATCAACATTTGACAAGCATGCTCCCATAAAGGAAATACGAGTTACAAAACCTTATGCACCTTGGCTTAATCCTAATTTAAAATTACTCATGAGAAAAAAGAGATAAGGCGTTACAAAAATATAAGCAAACCAATTTAGATGTTGATGGTTTGTATTACAAACAACTCAGAAATTACACCGTTTCTATGATCCGAAGAGAGAAAAAGGCTTATTTAGATTCAGTTTGTGCTGAAAAAAATTGTCGAAAAATGTGGTCGACACTAAAAAAATTTTTACATTCGTTCTAATAAAACATACGCCGTCTCTGAACATTAATCTGACCCTAATGAAATTAGTGATTATTTCTCTTCTTTTTTACAAAATGTAACTGATTGCTGTGATGATAAAATTAATTTCTATAATAACAATATTTATAACGACAATAATGATTTTGCCTTTCGTTTAACAACAACGGAAAATGTAAATAAAGTTCTACATTGTCTTAAATCGAATGCCCTTGAAGTGGATAACATTTCAGCTGTAATGTTGACGTACTGTAGTCCTTTTATTGATAAATATATCACTCATATTATTAACTGTTGCATAGAATCAAATTACTTTCCTGATCTTTGGAAAATTTTACCATTACCAAAAACTGCCAATACAGAAACTTTTGCGGAATTGCGAATTATAAGTATTCTTCCTACATTATCCAAAATTTTTAAAAAAATTCTCTATGAACAGATATACGATTTTCTAATTTCTAAAAATATTTTACCTGACAATCAGTGTGGATTTAGAAAGGGAATGAGTACTGCAACGGCTCTAGTTAATGTTACAAATGATATTCTTCAAGCATATGACAATAAATTGGATAGTGTGTTGGTGCTCTTGGACTTCTCAAAGGCGTTTGATACAATTAATCATCAACTTATTTGTGCTAAATTAAAATTTTACGGTTTTGATATTTCCTCTGTCAACTTGATTAATTCATACTTATCTAGAAGATCCCAAAGAATTTTGAACAATAATAAAGTTTCCACAGATACCGAAATTTTATCAGGAATACCTCAGGGTTCAGTTTTGGGGCCACTGCTATTTTTAATTTATACTTCTGACATATTAAAATCATTGAGAAGCTGTAAAGTCCAAGCTTACGCTGATGATACACAAATTTATTTGCATTTCGATCACAATGTGTATCCTCTTGCAGCGAACTTAATCAATAATGATCTAAGATTAATAAAAAAACTGTCCTTAGAACATAATTTGAAATAAAAAACTCTCTAAATCTTATATTCAAATCTTAGGGAATAAAAATCACTTGGCTACACTCAAAGCTCAAAGCAAATTTAAACATAAACATAGATGGAATCCCTATACCGATTGTAAATTCTATAAAAACTTTAGGAGTAATCTTCGACACAGATTTTAGGTATAGAAATCATGTAAAAAAATTACTACAAAAATCATTTTCAACTTTGAAATTATTATATTCGAATCGTCACTTCCTAAATTTTCAGCTTAAAAAGAACTTATGTGAATCTCTTGTGCTATCCAGTTTTAATTACTGTGATTTTCTCTATGGACCTTGTTTAGATGCTTCTGGTAAAAACCGGATACAAAAAGTTCAAAATTCTTGCATTCACTTAATATATGGATTAAGAAAATTTTATCACGTCTCACAAAAATTGGATGAATTAAATTGGTTAAAAATGGAGGGACGCAGAACACATCATCTTGGTAATTTTGTTATGTCACTAATTTATAACACCTCATCAGCCATCTTAAAGGATAAACTAATACCTCGACCTATTGTACATTCTGTAAATATTAGACATAAAAATAAACTTACGATGCCACATCACCGAACTGCCATGTTTAAGAGATCGTTCACATATAATTCAGTTAAATTTTATAATGCTCTACCTGACGAATTAACTGCCTTAAATCCTAAGCAATTCAAATATAAATATAAAAAATTCTTGCTAAATAAGCAGAAGTACGATGCTAGGTAAATAAACTTATTGCTATTACTGTTTTTTTTTTAAACAGATTAATATGTTTTCAATATTTCTAAATTAACTGTGTCAATGTATATTTCTATTATTTGTATTTGTAATTTTATTAAGGTATATACAAAAGTCTCACATTTGTCACTTTTATTATTATTTTTCTTTTTTATTTCTGTCTTATTGTGGTTAAGTAGAAAGCCGTTTGGCTAGACTTCGCCACAGTTGGACAGCTAATGCACTAAATCATTTTGTACTTAATATCTATTAAATCAATAAAGTCGATTATTATTATTATTATTATTAATTGCGAGGGTGCTGTATCTTTAGACTAGCTACAGATGTCCCTTGTTAGGGTTTCTTGACTACGTGTGGCGGACGGAACGATTGGTATTCGCGTGCACCTGATGAAGTTCTTTTCAGAGATCGAGGTTCAAAGATTTCACCGGTACTTTAATGCAACTACGACTGAGGTGGAGCTCTTTTCAGAGATCGAGGTGTCAGTACTAAATGAAAATGACAACCCAATAATCCCGATGCTTTTCGTTGAATGGATAACCCACCTTTATCAATGAATCGCGAAATTTCCCGAATATCTCTGACTCGTTCGGAAAACAGGCACCTCGGACAAAATAATACAACAATAAATTCGGGCACAAACGGTAAAATGACGAAAATACAAATAAAACGGTCAAAATTATTCATATCACTGGTTGCTTAGTACACTGGAGATCGGGAGCTGCTTGCTGCTAACTTAAGCATTCACTGAAGAAGTGATTCTTTCAAATGGTGTGATTTAATTTATACTAAAACCGCATTCACTGAAGAAGTGATTCTTTCAAATGGTGTGATTTAATTTATACTAAAACCTCTGCCTAATAATGGCGGAGATATGTGCGATGCTCAAGCATGTTGACTGCTGCCCGTAGCAAACTTTATTTCAGTTAGCGCAACGCATCGTATTTAAACAAATTCCCTGCGTTAATTGATATAAACAGATGTTTACAAAAAAGACTGGGAATCGCTTTTTCATAATTTTAAAACTATATTTCCGAAAAGAAATAATTTAAAACCTGGTTACATGCGCGGAAACTTCCGCTTCGTAGTTTAAATGTCATATGTAGAACTCTACATATGGGTGCAAGAGAAACTTTCCTTGTATGTGGCACAGAGTATCCACTGTCACATGAGCCAGACAAAGACCGACAACCATGTCTTGTTATTGAATTCGCGGGCTGGTGCTACCATAAAACAGTACCACAAACACAACTGACGCTGGCCAACGAATAATCGATGCATATGCGGAACCCCGACATATGACGAGCAACTGCCCGTATTGTTTTGGGATGTGTCGAATGCATGTCACCAACTAAGGTTTAAACCAACATGAAACGAACTACCCCGTAGATTTGTTAATTTGGCCGACGTCGCTTGTGTTGTGGCACGCTTATGGGAGCGGTAGCCATAAATCATTGATCGGTGTATACTGGTTGGCTGGACCCGGACCCCTGTCGAGAGACAAGGTCCGTGTTCAGATAACCGCATGTTTTTGTTGTCGGCGTCTCATCGCCCACCCGACAGTGGCACTCTGATCCCCATATGGGTAGTGCAATTTGATTAAGTTACAAATATTGCAGATTCAACTGGACATTCATTCTTTGGTATATTATCTTATTTAGACCTGACTTGAAAAATGAAGGAAAAATTCGAACTACTATCGGAATTAATATCGACTGTTCTAATTATTACTAAACATGTAATGAGCAGTGCATTATAACAGAAAAGCCCTATCTGTAAATCATGTGGTACCACCGGTCAGATATTGTTAAAAACCGCGAAATCCAAGCATATAGAGTCGTAATTTGATTAGCGTTGCCATTTCACTCGGAACAAATAAATTGAATTGATTTCATGAACCAAAGCGGATCGCTTGGGGCTGTCAGAAATGTGCCCACGATCGTACGCTGCCTCGCGTATTTATATGATTTCCCGTGAGCGAGTTCATGGCCCCAGCCTGTAAGCTAGACGGAGATAGCCAAACCTTAACTTTTGCTTTACCCACGACATTAAATTTACGATGCATTTAGGTGAGAAGTGATATAATGACTCTATGTTTACAGCCTTTGAACATTCTTAGTAAAAACTCTTACAACCCTACGTATTTACGTTGGTTTGTTTATGTTATCTCTTCTCGGTTGGAGAATGCTTTGAGATTTTGTACAGTTTTGTCAACGTTTTAAAATATTAAATAAATACTGTATGTTCTTTTACTTAGCTGAATAATTTAGACTCTATAGTTTGAATGCATACGTTTCCTGCCAAAATCATAAGAAAATGATTTACCCCTTTTTATGTAATAATTAGTTTGTAATTATCTGATATAAATGCTTGAAAATAATTTAGTTTTATGTAAATGTTATAGGAAATTTATTCGCGATGAAGCAGCCCAGGGCTGGGATGATTCAATCCATTATACCAAGTTTCGTTTTGATTTGAAAAAACTTCTTTGGTGTATTCATTTTTGTGAAGGCATCTGCTGGCTATTGATCTGTTGGGATATATTTCAGTATTAGTATTTGTTTTATAATTTGCTCACGTGTGAAGTGATATTTAATGTCAATATGCTTTGTTCTTTTGTGATTAGTCGGATTTGCAGCTATACTGATACAACTTTGATTATCCTCGTAGATTGGAATTGGATCTGTTAATTGCAAGTTTATACTATTTAAAAGTGACTTGATCCAGATGGCTTCTTTTACGTCTTCATAAAGCGCCATATATTCGATTTCTATGGATAAGACTGCCACAGAAGTTTGCTTTTTTTATATTCCATGTTATGGTGCATTTCTCAAAAGCTTGAAATAAATAGCCAATTGTACTTTTACGAGTTATCTCATAAACTGGCCTAATCTGTATCCAAATATCCAATAATTGTTTGACTATTAATATCACCTCACATATGTAAGTTTCAATGTCAGTGAGCCGTTAATACATTTGAAGACTCTTTTCAAATTTTCCAAAGTTCAATATTATTTTTACTTTGATACGTACTCAGAATATTAACTGCTGCACAGAGATCGGGTGGTGTGCACAAAATGGCATACATTAAGCACCCGATTAGGTTTTTACACGATGCCTCGTAATATTCATCAGAATTGAGTGCTATGTAATTAATTTTTATTGGTAAAGGTGTTGCAACACTTTTACAATTGTTCATATTAAATTTTGTCAACACTGATTTTAAATATGAAATTTGGTCGTGTTATTTTGTTTTCAGAGCGCTCAATTCTGATACCCAAGAATAACTTTATTTCATTTAAATCAACCATATCAAATTGCTTCATTAGATATGTCTTAAAATTAGTCATTGTGTTCATATTTCCAGTAGTAATTATAAGATCATCAACATATATTACATAAATATTTTTATTAATATGACCATTATCAAGGAAATAGAAACAGCGATCGATTTTTGAATTTTTGAAATTACAATTTTTTACAATATTATCAAACCTTTCAAACCAATATCTAGCTGATTCAAGGCATAGAGTGATTTATTTAATTTACATACATAGTCCCCCTTGACTTTTACCCTTTCACGGGGTTTCATATATATTTCCTCTTTAAGTATTCAATTTAAAAAGGCAGTCTTAACATCCATGTGATGTACAGCCCAATTAAATTGATTCGCAAAAGCTAGGATAAGCCTGAAAGTCGAAATTCTAGTAACCGGTGCAAATGTTTCATTATAGTCTGCTAAGTATTTCTGACTAAAGCCTTTTGCCACTAGTCGTGCTTTTTATCGTAATGGGTTCCCATACTCATCATTATTAAATAAAAAACCCATTTACAGTCAATTATGTTTTTATTTGTAGGCCTACGGACGAGCGACCATGTATTATTTGTATGAAGTGACGTCAATCCTTCCTTTATGGCACGCTCACAATTAAGGCGATATTTTGAATCTCAAAATAAGATTTAGGGATTGTTTCAATTAATGTGCGTGCATATAGTAGTTCTGTAGTTATGTCATTAAGATTATTACATTCATCTTCAATGTAAGAGGGCTTAGGATGCTTTTAAGCCATTCGCTTTTTATTATTGGCACACTTAATTCATCATCTGCTTTGGTTAAGTCAGATTTATTTTGTCGTGTCACATTTTCGCTTGCTTTGGTTAAGTCAAGCTTATTCTTAATGACACGAAGGTTTCCGATGCCACTAATTTATCTGCTTTGGTTAAATCAGATTTGTTTAATTTTTCTGCTTCGGTTAAGTCAGATTTGTTATTTGTTTGCGGCATTACTAATTTATCATTTGATTGCGAGTCAGAATTATTAGTTTGCTCATGTTTCAAGGGCGGTCTAGAAATTTTATAATTTGTTTCGTCTACTATTACATCTCGAGCTTTAATTAATTGTTCGGTTTCATTGACGCATATTTTATAGCCATTTGGTTCATAACCAACAAGGATACCTTTAATTGATATAGAATTAAATTTACCTTCCCTTGTTTTGTTATGTATAAAAAAGTTGTCCCAAAAACCTTCAGGTGTTTCACTGACGGTTTTGTATTATGCCATAGCTCATACGGAGTTTTCCCGTTTTCAAAGCTTTAGCTGGTAAGCGATTAATAATATAAACTGCTGTTAAAATAGCTTCACCCCCAAAATATTTAGATAAATTCGCTGAATTTACCATGGCACAAGCCATGTCTGTAATAGTGCAGTTCATACACTGAGCTACTGATTTTTGCTGTGGCATATAGCTTACGGTCAGATGGTATGTTATACCTACCTTTTTGTGCACAAAAAATTTTTGTATTCATTTGAGAGGTACTCATTATCGCAATACAGATTTGCAATTTTTAAATTAAAATGCGTTTCATATTTGGCCACAAAATCTTTAAAAACATGTAGCACATCTGATTTATATGTTATTAAATAAACAATTGAAGCGTTTATTACAAAAACAGCCCATGTCAAAAATAACTGAATTATTTATTTTGTTATTGCGCGTTTATCCGTAGAAAAATATTCTACAAAAACCGCCTAGGTACTTAATAAATACAGGTAAAATATTCTCCAATTCCGCAAGAGTAGCCCAAGTCATCGACGTTTTCCACAAAAACAGCCCATATCCATAACATAGGTTGTTCTTGCCAGAAATATCATACGTAAGGTGCAACATAACCTATCTTGTCAGTTGTTTTGTTCTTGGCAGTAGTTGTCATTGCCATTGTGTATTCTAATCATGAATAACAACGAAGAACCAGTTGTACCGGTAAAAAAGGCAAGGAAAATTAAAAAAGAAATACTGATCAGGGAGAAGAAAGTGAAAGGAGAAGCACATATAAACCATAAAGGTAGAGTTATCGAAGCTAAGAAAATGGGACCAGACTGCAAGTAAGTGAATCCTATAAACAGATTACAGAACTAATGTTCTATAAAATATTTATTTTTTTAGATGTAAAAGGTACAAGTGCTTTAGTGTAATTACATAAGATAAAAGGGAACAGATATTGAAGGGGTTTTATGCAATTCCAACAAAAAAACCTCCAGGACAGTCACTTAGCAGGTTTATTAAGAACTTTACCTGTGAAGCAAAGAAGGTTCTGAAAAGTTGAAATAAATTACAGCGATAGTGAATCCGGTGATGATGAACTGCACCCCAAATTTCTTCATACCGTGGCTTTCTCGTTTATAGTACGTGTTAAAACCGAACCTTTGTTGTGGAGTATGTTGTGGAGTACTAGTAAAAAACACTCAATGTTCCGCCGCACCTGTTTTACCTAGTCAATTTTAAAATTCCAGACGACGCACGAAGTCACTAGCAAAAAGCGCCCAATATCCAGTCACATCCGTTTCACCTAGGCAAACTAAAAATTTCAAGCCAAACAAACGAGTCGACAGCGATTGGCTACCACGCGCTTAGCACATCTAAGGGCGGAGCCTAAGCGAACATCGACCTAAGGTAGAAATAGACCCATATTCCGGAAAGCAAGGCAAGTTTTCATCGAGCAGCGGTACGAGTAAGTTCTCCAGTCGGTACGGGTGAGTCCTGATCTCCGTTGAGCATCAGTTCTCCAGGCTAGTCTCCGTCGAGCGCTAGTGCAGTTCCTGTTCCGGTTGTGGTACAAGCTAGTGGATACACTGATCTCCGTCGAGCATTCGGTTACCACGTGGCTCTCTACAACAAGCACGTGGCGAGTTTACTTAAGTGCAGTTCCTGATCCGGTTGTGGTACAAGCTAGTGGATACACTGATCTCCGTCGAGCATTCGGTTACCACGTGACTCTACAACAAACACGTGGCGAGCTTACTTAAGTGCAGTTCCTGTTCCAGTTGTGGTACGAGCTAGTGATACACTGATCTCCGTCGAGCATCCGGTTACCACGTGGCTCTCTACAACAAACACGTTCACACGTGCTCAGCTTACTTAAACTCATCGTGCCTCAATTCTAAACTTTATTACAAGTAGTGATATTAATTCTTGTGACTCAAATCATTTAAATTACTTAAACGCGAATTCTAAAAAACTATTGACTCCTGGATTACTTTTGGACTAAGGAATAGTGACTCCTGGATTACTTTTGGATTATCAGTGGTGTTTTAGTGATCGCGTATCAAGCTCTCGCGAAACGGGGAACATTGAGTAATCAGCCAAACCTTTGAATTTGTCATAACAAATTAGAGTGACCAAACTTTTGAACATTATCACGGGCTTTACTTAAGAGTTGTTTCTGACCCATCTAGAAAAAAGACAGTTTCATTTTTAACCTGTTTAATTTCATTTTATCATTGTAAAAAAGTGTAATCATATTTTATTCTTTAATTTCAATGTCAAATAAATAGAGTAGTAACATTCAATTCTTTATTTGTTTCAACGGCTACAGGTAATTAATATAAACAATTTTAACTGTCTCAAGACGCGTTGGGTCATAACTAGTTGCTCCTTCGCCCTCTTGCCATCGTGGAAGCCTTCCAGATTAACTGATGCCTGTCTAAAACAGGAAGATTCGGTGTACGAAAAATAATTAAAAGCCGCTTTCTCTTTTTAGTCATTTTAATTAATAAATTAACAAAACAGAGTAAATTTAACTTCAAGTCTCATGCTCTAACATCCAAAACAAAAAAAATCGACCCTGAGCAAAACACCATCCTTATTAAGTTATCGGTAAACCTCCAAGGTCACTGGCGCCCAAAACGAACTTTTAAAAAACATTATTTCGACGACTGAGCTTGTCGATTGTGAACCCGGAGACGTAAAACCGATACACCTTCTTGCAAATATGTTGGTGTTAAAATATGCAGAGATGCTTTCCTAAGTTTACATGGGATTACCAGGGCTAGATTGCGACGTATTCAAAACTCTCTTGCTCACACAAACGGATCACCATTAGATAAAAGAGGGCAACATCAAAACAGACCAAATAAAACTCCCCCCTGAATTAAACTTTCGCATTCAGCAGCATATCAAGTCATTTCCGGCTAGACAATCACATTATTCCATACGAAAGAATCCTCAGAGGTTTTATTTGCATGAAACTTTAACCGTAAAAGAAATGTATCGTTCTTTCCTAGAAAAATAAAGGATTAGGGTTTCGTACAAAGTGTACTGGTTAGTATTCACCACTCAATTTAATATTAGGTTCGGCTTACCAAGACACGTGTACGATGTGTGATATGCTACGCCAAAAAATTAAAGCTAATAAAAATAAGCAAGAAGGAAAGAAGCTAGCGGCTGAAAAGGAGCTCCATTTGCGGAAAACAGAGGCCTTCTATTCTTTGAAGCGGAAGTGGAAACAAGAAGCTCGCACAAATAAAGCAACTGTTATAAGCTTCGATTTTATGCAAAATTTGCCATTACCTCACATCAGAACTAATACGGTGTTTTATTCTCAACAGTTATGGTACTTTGTGTTTGGGGTCCATGACTTATCTGATGACTCTACCTCAATGTATGTATATAACGAAAGCGTAGGAAGAAAAGGTCAGAACGAAGTGACTTCACACCTATTTCACTTTTTAAGACATAAAGAGATTACTTCAGCAGAAACTTTGGTTATTTTTAGCGACGGATGCGCTGGCCAGAACAAAAATTACACGATGGTACGTTTCTTATATTTCGTCGTTCATGTGCTAAAACTTTTTAAAAGTGTTATTCATATTTTCCCTATAAGAGGCCACTCTTTTCTGCCTAATGATCAGGATTTCTCAATAATCAGTAAAAGGAAAGAAAAAGTGACAGTTGAGACACCTCAGGAGTGGGATGACATCATGGTAAACCTATCGGTCGAAGCCTTCACCTTTTGATGTGATCAATGTTGATCAATCAAACCTTTTTGATGTGAAGAAAGCGGTGGAGCCTTATTTTTTAAAGACACCCAAGCCACCTCTGAAACTAAAAACTCTTAGGATGTATAAGATATCGATAGAAGATCCTAATATTGCCTTAATAAGAAAGTCATACTCTGGGCCATGGGGCAGATGTTGGATACGGAACAAAACTCAAATTCCAACAGAGTTTGCCCTGACACCGTCTTATGCAGGACCTATTAATATAAACCCGTTAAAGATTAAAAGTTTAATAGATTTATGTCCTACCCTAAGTAAAGTCGAAAACAGAGCATTTTATGAATCATTCATGCAAAATAGGGAGGAGCAACCCAGCCAAAATACAGAAATTGATTCTGAAGATAACAGTGGATGCGAGAGTGAATAACTATACCTGCAATACCTTTCAATATGATTAGAAACTTATTACAATAAAGATTATTTTGGAATATATCTTTTTCTTGCAAAAAAAACTTATGTCAATCAAACTTTTTTTCTCTCTAACATTGAAAAATAGCCACGTATGTCAAAATCTGCCCTAATTAATGTCACATTATTGCCGATTTTTTCACATAATCAGATTTGAAATTTTTGGCTTGATTACGAACATATTCACATTTTTTAATTTTCCCTAAATTCTGAAATTTTCACAAGGGCTGTTTTTGTAATAAACGCTTCAATTGTATAACGAGTAAATTCATCTATGAATAATACAAAATAATTTTTATTGTCTAGTGTTGGTGGTTTTATTTTTCCACAAACATCTGAATGGATAATAAATAAGGGTCTCTTGACATCTTTTAGACTTTGCCTTGACAAAAGGTAATCGAGTCTGTTTTCCATAAATGCAGCCCTTACAGATCTCGTTAGTCGGTATTACATATTCAATATTTTTCATATCTTCAATCATTTTCAGAAATTTTTCTTTACTAATATACCCTAGGCGTTGATTCCATAAATTATGTTTTTTTGTATTATTCATAAAATTAATAAATGTAATCAAGTGACAGTGTTTTTTAAATGTTAAATGTATTAAGCCATGCACGGGTTTACCTGTTATGATAGTTTGACTATTATTTTAATTGTTACCCCTGTTTGGTCGAATATAATGGTCATCCCATTTTCCTAAAGGCGCCGCACAGATAGAAGGTTATAAGGTACTTCTTTGGAGTAGATAACCTTTTCTAGACGTCCATGAACTCCCAGGTTGGTTGTTAAGTCAATTACAACCCGCTTTGTGTGCTTCAGATGGTGGCTTCACCACTCGGTGAAGACGTCAGGACTATTTGCAATATGTATGTTCCATAGCACCAGAATCCAATATAAAAAAATAGTTCGCCAGGATTGGTACTGGAGACTCTTTCGTTTTTCATCTTTAACCTGAATATAAAATCATCATTCTTAACACTAGAAGCATGAATATTGGTTCCCATAATTTTTGGACCATTTTGTTTCTTTTCGATTATTCTTTTTAAATAAATACAATCTCGTTTGAAATGATTGATCCACCGCAGTGATATGAAGAGTACGATTATTCATTGATTAATATATTGCGATATAGTGTGCTTTGCTTTTTATTGTAATAAAAGATTTCTGTGTTAAGGGTGGTAGTTTTGTATTTAATGCAGGGTGTGTACTTTCTCTCCCTTATAATTCAAAAGTGGGGATGAATACATGGTGGTTGTTATAAACAATTAAGCAAAAAAGTGTTAAATATATTGTGAAGTGTTTTACAATGGGAAAGAAAAGCAAAAGGAGCAGACGTCGCTCTCCTTCGTCTTCTAGTACCTCGAGCTCGACAGACGAAGACCTAAGGGTGAGAAAGAAGAGAACTAAAACAAAAAGGGTAAATAGTGAGTCTCAAAATAGACGCCAAACTGTAAGTACTATCCGGTCTTATACTCCACCCTTGCACTTTGCATTTCCGTCTGTTATCGATAAAACTTTAATACCTGAATTTAGTCCAGACCCAAAGGGGCAACGTACAATTTCTTGGGTAAGCAAGATTGAAGAGTTAATTAAATATTATAATTGGAACGACTATACAATTGTTTGGTTAGCGACAAATATACTAAGATGCAATGCGTGCAAATGGTACGATTCACTAAATAAGTAATGCTTATCTTGGTGTGGTATGAAAAAACTATTGATTGAAACTTTCCCGTTCGATATTTGCTTTGGGAAGTTATTGTGTGAACTGCGAAGCAACAAATTATAAGTCGGCGCATGGCCAAAGTTTAAGTGACTATTGCTTCGAAAAGATTTCAAAGCTGCGTAGTTTAAGTTTATAAATTCCTGAGAAATTTATTGTGGATAGTGTTATCGAAGGCATTAGCGATATAACAATTCAATTGTCGGCTAGAGCAGGCGGATTTAATGCTATAGACTACCTGGTAACTTGAATCATGTCAGTCACAGAGATGGAACAAATGTAAACAATGATGGTACCTTAAGTTTACGACTTCAATCAACGAATTGTGCGAACACAGCATGACTCATTAAATTATTATTATTTAAAGCACCAAATCTTAAATTACAGACTAAACAAACAAATAAGTCGGTGTCGTATTTTATTTGTGGAGGAAATCACCGAGTGAGATATTGTAATAAACCCATTATTAAATAAATGTGAAAAATACAATTCATTTGGGCATAAAAAAAGATGCTTGCAGGTTTCAATACCGCAACTGTTCGTTGCACAAAAATTAAGTTAATCTTTTTACAATAATGAAAATATGTATATTAAAACTGCTCCAATAAATACGAGGAAACTCTAATATTTGATTGATACAGGGAGCACTTGTTCTTTAATGATACTTTCAGTAGCCCACAATTTAAAGTTGCATCTAAGAGAGTGTCCTGACACATTTATTAATTCATTTGGGGGAAATATTATGATTAGCAGGATAGATGTGCTTATGTACAAATCGAGGCAGTCGTAACTCGAGTAAATATTATTATAATAAATGATCAGGATCTCAAATACGACCTTTTTGTCGGTATCGATTATCTAAATCAACCTCATCTTATATTTTTAAAATATAAAAATAATCTGATTTTGTAAATGTTCAGTTGTACAAAAATATTTGATTGCAGTTCAGTAGATTTAAATTTCGAAAGTTTGAGTTACAAAAAGACACATTAATCGACCTCTTGACGTGTTATAGAGGGTGCATTTCTCTCTCTATGTGAGACCTAGAAAAAAAATTCATAGAAATGCACGTAAAACGCACAACAACTGACCCTATATATAAACATATCGTCCGTATCGAATGTCGATCAGCGAAAAGTAAATCTTGAGTGGGTTAATCAATGAGTTATTAGAAAATAATATAATAAGTGATTCACACTCTCCTTACGCTAGTCCCATACTCTTTGTAAAGAATTAAACAGGCGATTATTGGATGTCTGTGGATTCTCGTAAGCAAAATGCGACAACCGTAAAGGATGAATATCACTTGCTGTTAATAGAGGATCAGCTGGACAAATTGGGTGGCAATAAATATTTCATTAGTTTAGATTTAGCTTCGGGATTTTACCAAGATTCAATTGAGAAAACGGCTTTTGTTACGCCTCAATCGCATTATGAGTTTTTGACAATGCCATTTGGCCAAGCTAATAGTCCCGCCGTTTTTCAAAGGCTAATTAACAATGTCCTTGGAGACTTGTGAAATTATATTGCGCTGCCGTACATGGATGATATTTTAAATCCATGTAAAAGCTTCGAACAAGGGTTGGAGAGATTGCAGAGATTGCAGTATGCAATGAGAAAAAATCACTTAACGTTAAAACCAACCAAATGCAGGTTCTTCGCAATAAAAATTGATTAGTTGGATAGAGAAGTTAGCGCAGAAGGCGTGCATCCTGGTAAATGAAAAATAGATGCAGTATTACAAATGAAAGAGCCTGAGAATATTAGAGAAATTCGTCAATTTTTGGAATTATCCGTATTTTTTCGCAAATTTGTAAATCATTACGCGAATATTGTTGAACCACTGAGTAGATTATTGAAAAAGGGTACACCATGGGTTTGGTCTGATAAATAACACAACGCAGTGGTTCAAATAAAGAAATTACTAATCGAATGTCCGATACTAGTAATATTTGACCCAGTCTGTCAACTGAATTGCATACTGACGCGAGCGCGGTAGGTTTGAGTCCATGCTAGTACAGTTTAATGGCGATAAAAGACACGTGGTGGCCTATTATAGTAAGAAAACTACACCGGTTTTACTAAATTTGTTGTGGTGGAACCGGTGAAAGATACGAGGGCAAAACAATTAATTAAGGTAATGTACGATATGATGTACCTTTTTGGAACGTCTTCCCGTATCATAACGGATCGGGAAACGGCATTCACAGCGAAGAATTTTCAGTTGTTCTGTGAAAATTATGGTATTAAGCATGTGTTGAATGCTGTGGCTACACCACGTGAGAGGTACAATTGAACAATTTTAAATGAGTTAGCCACCTCTGCGGCAGGTCATCCTAAACATAAATGGATGAATTTGTAAAAAGTGTACAAAGTGCCGTCTATTCTACTTTTAATAAGGCAACAAATGCTAGTGCCATCGAAATGTTAACTGGGTATACCCCTAAGCACTTGTCCGAAGCGAAGGTTCTAAGTCAGAATCAGGCCGACTCAGAACGAATTGATTTATCTGCCTTGAAATCGAAGGCTCTTAGTAAGATAACTGATGACCAAAAGTTACAAAAGATACGTTTTGACAAGACTAGAACAATAGCCATGACGTGGTACTTATTATGAGAACAGACCAACAGAACACTGGCGGTAGCAGGAAGTTAGTTTCAAAGTTTAAGGGCCTGTTTAGGATCAGGAAAGTTTTGTACAATGATCGTTACGAGATAGAGGATCTAAGAGAAAATGTCATAAAATCCAGGAACACAGTTTTAGCAGTTGATAAGATGAAGCCATGGATTATTCTGAAAGGTAAATGCTAAACCAGTGCAGGTTGGGGATTGTAGTTCAAATGTCAGGCTCACTATGAGTGAGATGGCGATTACATTTGATATACCAGACTTACCGGAAACTGCATTCCAGAATGACCGAATGTTAGAATAATATTAGAGACAGGATTGGGGGCCCCCGGGTTAGGTCGGCAGATTGATCAAGTTACTGTCAAGTGCGTGCTTTTTGTTGTTTGTTTATAATGATAGACAATGGTTGAACGAACAATACTTTAATATTTTATAAAAATATATTATTACACTGCTAGTAACGTAGTAAACACTTGTTGCGCCATCATCTAACTACTTTCTCACAGGCGCAAAATAGAGCACCTAACAAACATAAGAAATAACTATTGCTAAGAAGTGACAAACCATATACATGACAAAGAACAGAATTGGTAATATCAACACCCCCCAGCAATTCTGTGAAGTTTACATTATCCTTGCAAAGAAAACTAAATGAATAGCATACATTTTTACAACCATAATATGAGTTCATTAAATCATTTTAAATTAAAACAATATTTAACATATCTCTAAAATACACAAATTTCTTAACATCTAACGCTTTTGTGAACATGTCAGCCACCTGTTGACCTGTCTCACTATACACTAATCTAATTTTATTCTTTTCCACACAATCTCTCACAAAATGGAATTTTACGTCTATGTGTTTTGACCTTTTCGTTTTTAAAGTAGATGCTACTCTAATACATGATGTGTTGTCTTCATAAATACAAATCGGATACAAATTAATATACAATATTTCTTTTAACATGTGACCGACAAATAAATCCTCAGTGACACAGTAAAACAGAGCTACATATCCTGCCTCATAACTAGAAAGTGCAACTACATTTTGTTTTTTTTTTGTTTTCCAATTAATCACATTATTATTAATTTTAATCACAAATCCAGATATACTTTTCCTATCTAACATACAGTTTGCAAAATCTGCATCAACATATGATATTAGTTCTAGTTTTTTACTTTCACTTTTTGTATACTTTAATACATGGTTTAAGGTCAACTTGAGATAACGCAATACATTTTTTAAATAATTCCAATTTTCTACTGTGTAACAGTTTTGATATTGGCTAAAATAAGTAATTGCATAACGTAAATCTGGTCTACTACCAAACGTAATATACATAAGTGATCCAATCAATTCTTTATATGGTAAATTTACCTCATTACAAAAGGTTGATACGTATGTTTTGTGTTTTACACTCACTCATATTAAACTTCTCCAAAATTTTCTTAATTAATCCTTTTTTACTTATGACTAAATCATTATTAATTTTTTCTATTTTCAAACCGAGAAACAAAAATTTTGTATTATTAAATTATCTCATTTTGAAATTTTTCTTCAATTCATCTCTAACACAATTTAAATCATTTAAACTTTTTTGTCATTAAAATAACATCATATGCATGGATTGATATAACATGTCATTTTTGTAATACAAGCAAGGATCTTTTCTAGACTTATTAAATCCTAAATTTAACAAAATTATTGTCAAAATGTAAATTCCAGCACTTAGGTGATTGCCTTAGTCCATATAGTGCCTTGTTTATCTTACATATCAATTCTGGTAATTCACTACTTAATCTTTGCGGTTGCTACATGTACACTGGTTCTTTTAAAGTCCAATACAAAAACGCTGACTGCACATCCAGCTGCATTACAAGTAGGTCAAATTCCACATGTAAACACAATAGCATTCTAATTGTTGTCATGTTGGATACTGGAGCATATACTTCGTCGTTTAAATCAGTTTGTTAAAAGCCACGTGCGACTAACCTAGTCTTTTTCACCTTTTTATTATTCACGATTTTTTTCACTAAATACCTATCTCAAGTCAATAATTTTAAATTCCGGTCTTCCACTCACTAACTCCCAAGCATTGTTTTCATTTAATGAACTAAATTCATTATTGATGACTTCTTTCCATCCATTATCTAACCTTATCGCTTCCTCATATGTTTCTGGTACATCTGATGGTAAACAACCTGTTGAGAGGGCAGCCACAAAATTCATTTCAAAGTCTTCAAACCTGCTGGGAATTCTTGTATTTCTCTTTTTTCTAGCATTGTTCTCACCTCCATTTTCCATATTCTCCTCTCGTTCTATATATAAATTTTATTCCACATTGTTTTTAGTACTATCAGTTTCATTCTGTTTACTCTCCTTATTTTCTATAATCTGTTCCATACTTTCACCTACTTCTTGTAAATTTTTTTCATTGTCATAATCAATTTCCTTAATCTGGAGACTCGTATTTTTTATAACTTGATGTTTCATCGAAAATTACATTCCTACCAACCACAACACATTTATTTTCGGTATCCCATAACCTATAACCGTTAGGACAATATCCTCTCATTAGAAGTTTCATACTTTTCGAATCCCATTTAGTGCGTTTTTCATCGGGTATGTGTAAAAAAGCTTAACAACCAAATAACTTCAGCTTTTTCACGTCAGGTTTTCTATTGTACCACAATTCTGCCGGTGTTTTTCCTTTAAACTGAAGAGCTCTAGTTGGCCAACGATTGTTGATATATGCAGCTGTTCTAACTGCTTTCCCCCACAGATATTTTGGTAAACCTGCATCTATTATCATAGCCCTAGATTTCTCCTGTTAAATCTCTCGAATACGCCGTTGTGTTCATGGTTATATGGCTTGGTATATTCTAACTTTATACCTCGAGTTGCGCAAAATTTCTGGAATTCTTTCGATGTATATTCACCCTCATTATCCACTTTCAGTCTACTTATTTTTCGCTCAAAATGAGCATCTACCATTACTTTATACTCCTTAAATAATTTGAAAACATCACTTTTGTTTTTCATCAAGTAAACTGTCACAAAATGGATATAATCATCAATAAAAGACACAAAGTACTTGTATTCATCATGTGTTGCGGTTGTTATCGGCCCACATACATCGGAGTGTATGACCAATGGCCTTTCTTGCTTTTGGGTGGGGTAGAATTGTCTGCTTTGCATCTGCACATACTTCACAAAAACCCATTTATTTGTTAATTTTTTCCAGTACACCTTCCACCATATCTTTATTAAATAATTCCAACAAATAGTTCTTATTTCGATGACCAAACCTTCTGTGCCACATAAATAAGTTATCAACATTTACATTTAAATTTGCTGATTCAGAACTCTTAAATTTAATATTTTCCTGTGCGAACAGCCACAGCTTGAGTTGTATTATGTTTACTAATTGTTGCTTCTCCATTTTTAAATGTTACTGTAAATCCATTTTCCTCTAACTTACTTACGGACATAAGATTACATCTTAAATTAGGAACGAATAACACATTATTGACATGAATTGTTTTAGCCCTATTTACCAGTCGGACATAACATCTCTTTATTGCTGTCAAATTCTCACCGTTCTTCGCAACTACTATGTGAACCGAGGTTACCAGATCTTCCATATTATAAAAATATTTGTCACAATTCACCATGTGTTCTATAGCACCCGAATCAAGATACCACTTTATTAAATTGTCATTAGTTATTAGAACTTCTGATACAAAAGCTACTTCCTCGTTTTCATCATCATTCTTGCATACATTCGCTCTGGAACTTGGTTTAACCTTATTTTTCTGAAAATTATTTCCCGAAGTATTTCCTTTCTGCCTACATTCTGAACGCTTATGTCCAATCTTGCCACAACCATAACATTTATATTTAAATGTAGAAAATGCTGTTGAAGTTACGTTTCTATTAGATTCCGTAATATTCTTCCTTATATTATATTTATCTAACAGACGAGTCTACACAAACTCTACTTTTAAATTATTTTGATCCATTGTTTCTATGGCAACACCACTTCCCTGGGACAATGTGAAGCGTTTGGGCGCCTGAGATACAATATCTTCGGTTCTAATGCGCTTCTAAGGGGAGGAGATGAGCTCCCTCGCAATGAGTGACATCCTGACCTTCATCAGAAGGTGAAAAAGACTCGATGAGGGAGCAAGAGAAACACATGAATGAGGGGACATCTAGGGGTTGATAAAAAGGGCCCGTCTGTGGCCTACTTGCCAGGCGTCAGCCTCCCCCACCATTACCATTACCATTCTATGGCAACAACGACTGCATCATACGATTTTAGTAAGCTTAGCAAAAGGTGACACACTATGTCTAGTTCCTCTATATGAGCGCCCGATTCTCGCAATTGTCTTATACACTTATCAAAGTTTAACAAATAAACATTCATGTCCTCCTGTTCATCATACTTTGTGGATAATAAGTTCCTCCTTATGTACAGCTGGTTTGCTATAATTTTTCTTTCAAAGATAGCTTTTAGTGTATCGTGTATCTTTGGCTCGATTTTTTTCCTGTATGTGTTCTAACTGTCTGCTATATAATATATATTATAGACTTAAATTCTTTTCTGATTGTCTCAGTTGATCCTTGACTCTTGTTTCCGTTTCAGCTAATGCCATTTCTTCCAGATCATATTCCACAAACTTTTTCAAATCGTGCTGATCCAAAATGGCTCCAGCCTAAACTTCCAACTTGCAAAATTCTTTCCATCAAACAGTGGTAATCTATAACGTTCTTCCTGCATTGTCATTTCTGGGCCCATAACCTGTTGTTTGGTTATAATGATAGACAATGCTTGAACGAACAATACTTTAATATTTTATAAAAATATATTACACTGCTAGTAACGTTACACACTTGTTGCGCCATCATCTAACTACTTTCTCACAGGCGCAAAACAGAGCAACTAACAAACATAAGAAATAACTATTGCTAAGAAATGACAAACCATATACATGACAAAGAACAGAATTGGTAATATCAACACTTTTAACATAAATATTGCTATATATATCATAAATAGTAATATGAAAAGAGTACGATTATTCATTGATATTGCGATACAGTGTGCTTTGCGTTTTACTTTAATAAAAGATTTCTGTGTTAAAGGTGGTAGTTTTGTATTTAATGTAGGGTGTGTACTTTTTCTCACATTTTTTACATGTTTTCCAACCATTTTCACCATTTAAATTTGAGATGTTCGATGGGGTACCTTTTTGTGTCATGGGAGCTGAAACAATAAGTATTACCGCTAGAGATGTTCTGGTAGGGACAATAGGAGTTTCTCAATAATTATTAATAAAACTTTTAATAAAGTCTCCTTAGAAATTCCCGATCTCCCGGTGTCTCATTCCTTCAATAGCCACCGATTAATTTTAATATGGGTAGACAATGAATATTTTACGAATATGACACTCTCCTGTGTTGTTAATTAATTGCTTCTACCTAAAATTGTGATAAGTACTTTAGCATATCCCAGAAAGTAATGAGAATTTTTGAAAAATTCCTATGCTATGTTATGTATCCATAAATAATAAAATACTAATCCAGAATAAACACTTACATAATATATCATATCTATTATCCAAAGTGGGTTGTAAAATTTATATTTTATCACAATTATCACTGTCTAATTTTATGTTTTATTATTGTAATAAGTGACATTCCTTTCAATGTACGTCATTGTTCACCTGTTTAAGAACTTTTAAATATGCTTATTTTACAGGTTACAAAACTAAATAAACAATGAACGTAGATTGCTAAATATGTACTGCATGACACATAAAATATTAAATCCATAACTTTAATAACGATTGTCATGGATATAAATGACTAATGCAATATTTGAATTAAGTAGGTGGGTATATGTATGTATTTATTTAATGAATTTTCATTAAGTAAATAAAAAATAATGTATTATTTGCCATTGCAAACTACTGGCGTACAGGGCGAGACAAATTCGATGGAGTTACTGATATAAGAAAGTTATGTGCTGGCCACATCACATATTTTGGAAGTGTTCATACTTTTATGAAATAAAATAAAAAAAAAACAATGTTAACCGAGGCCCACTCTTGTGAAACTAACTTGGAAGAAAACGTATTGTTTTCCTGTAAAACATTTTTGACAGTTGAACTAAATTAATTATTTTGGTGACAAGCAGAATAAAATTATGTGACAGACGGGACAAAGGTCTGCAGAACATTAAAAAAAGACACAGCAGAAAGAATGTTCTATCTTTTTCTAAAATAATTTCGTAGTCAAGAATCATATTTTTGCGCTACGAACGCCTTGAAACATATAAAAACACTACTGAAATTAGACAACCCCCGATTCCAAAGCCGAAGAGCTGGAAGCTGCACGGATGAGGGTGAAAAACGCGGACACAACCATTCCCACCGATGTTGCCAATGCCGGTGGCGGGTTTCGACCCCGCAGGACGATGGAGAATTTTTCTAATCACATTTGCCATCACATGCTCTAGCCAACTACTCCACTGAGCATGTTTACTAAAAATCAATGCTGTTGCTGATTGGTTAAATACAAATTTCCTGTTTACTTATGGTTAGAGCACAAAAAATCGGTTAAAGATAAAGTGACAAGGCAATGACAAGTGAATCATGTTTTTAAGACGATCATGAATTCATCATTTGTTCACCATTTGTTTATTGAAATACTGCATAGAGAAACAAATTAAGCTAAAAAAATATGAGTACAAGTAGAATAATTAACCAAGTACGGACAAATTGCAACCGCCACCGTCGAGGAGTTACGTGCAAGACTAAAAAATATTGTACGTGGAAGTAAACCAAGAATAGAAATTTGTCCGCTGTATGCTGCCCCAGAACCCCCTTTTAGTGCAGTTTTAGACCAAGTACGTAAATGGAATGTACATTTTGATGGAAAGACAGACGTATTTTTATTCTTAGGACGGGTGCAAGAATTACAGGAAAGTTACAACTTTTCCATTTAACGAATACTCCGAGCACTACCTGAATTGCTACAGGGTGATGCTTTATTATGGTACCGAAATAATAAAACATCCTGGACAAATTAGGAACAGTTTGTTGTCAACCTTAAAATTTCCTTTGCATCCTCACAATACCAGCTAGACTTGGAAGAAAAGATAAATCTCGTATCCAAGGGCAAACGGAAAGTATAAAAGAATACGTCATTGCTATACAGACATTACTAAGAAGGTTAAATAATGTATCTCGAGAACAGCAACTTCCCAGAATATATTCAAATTTAAAAACAGATTACAGAAAGTACATCCGAAGACGAGATTTTCATACACTAACTGAACTGAACTTATAATTCTTGGAGAAGAGTATGAATTCGTATGTAAGGAGGAAAATAGTTATAAAAATCCGTCATAGACACGAAACCCAGTACACATATTACTTCTTCCAGTATTGTTAAAGAAGTTTTTTTGAGTTAAAACTTCTTTTGCGACTTCTTGTATGAGGATTATTAACCACCGTTAGTTCTATGAATGTTAGTCATAATATAACTCTTAGATATGACCTTCAGAAGTAACTGTTCAGTGTTCATTTCTAAAATAATGGTGTTATATCACTACCTTAAACACTTTTTAAAAGCTTAATATTACCTCTTATAGACTTCACAATGAATACTTTTTTTATACATTCTTTATAATGGTGTACAGTATATGTAATACGTATTTATTATTATAGTTTTTAATTCTCATGCATTTTGCAACGTGATATATTATTTATACAAAGTGTAGGGGTCAGGCTTTCACACTTTACTTTCTTTTATTATTGTGATATTCTCAATGGATTTTAAGAGCATTGTGGTACCAAAATTTGTCAAAGCAGATCACATAGTGACAGAGGGCCAATTCCAAACAGCCCGCTTTATTGGTTAGTGGGTCACGGTTCACCGAGCCGTGACAATAGTTTCGGTATAAATAGAATACATTGTTAGCTTAAGGTTAGTTTTAATCAACTCCAGATGATGCCAACTTGGTTGGCGAAACGCGCGTCTAGTGCAATATATGGTATTTTGGTGTTTCGTGGAAAATTTCGTCAGTGTTATTCTTCATATCAAAGGTTCCAATCCACTTCAGGACTAAAAACTACAATTAGTTATCCAGTATCTACTGGAAAAATAAGCCTCTGCGCTTGAGACTTTACGTCAAAAGATCAGTCAGAGGTTTTTTTTTTACAGCTAACATGGGGCAAAAAAAATAATAATAACGTTAGGGAAATATATTATTAACTTTTGTGTCATATTAGTTGTCAAAAAACATCCTCTAATCTTTTGACGTACAGTCACAAGCACAGAGGCATATTTTTTCAATAGAATACTGAGTAACTAATTGTATTTTTTAGAGAACCAAGAATTATGCATGTGTTAGTAAGCTCCAAGAAAGAAAAAGAAAAATTTACCTTAATTACAGCTCTTTAAATTATTATTAAAACATTTTTTGTAATAATTGCACTGCTCCTTTCCTCCATTTAAAAAGATTTGGGAGGCGTCCTGCCTGCCTGCCCCACAAAATGTACTATTTTCTCAGCTACAACATTTTTCAATATTATCTAAAATACTGCAATTTTTCATTGAAATTATAATACGACCCCTATGACGTGTAGGTATATCATTAGGTCAGAATAATTAACACTACCTGAAATAAGTGAATTTCTTTAGACCCACTTCCTCTCTTTATTATTTGTAAAAAAAACAGTTAAAATATTAAATTAAATGAAATTCTAAAATATATTTATTAATTTTATTTTCAGTTTACTACCAGATGATAAATATTTTAGAACAAGCAAAAACAACTTCTGACTATTTCTTTTAGTATAGGGATTATATTTAATAACATTTTAAAACTTTTTGACAAAAAAAAAAATACTACTGTATCTACTCTTTTACATAATCAAAAATATTAACATTTTATTTGTGAGAAAAATCGTGCTGCTTAGAACAGATGGTCAACATCCATACATCTGAGGTGGGTTGGAACCTTTGATGTGAAGATAACACTGACGTAGTTTTGCACGAAACACCAAAACACCATACCGGGTGTCAACGAGATGATGTATCGGCCCTCCATTTTTTAAAAATGGGAATAAAATTTTCAAATTTAAAACTCACGTGTGAAAAGTAAATGGGCTTATTTTGACGAACATGTATTATCAAACCACTTTCGGTTTCACAGGAAGTATCGCCAATTTTGAATAATTTTGAAATACTCTATATATTTTAACATATTCTGATTATGCATGAAATTTTCTATGTAATAAATCAAAGTTTTTGACATTACCCTCAAATATGGCGGACTTATTTAAATTTTTTATAAAATTCAAAATTAATAATTGAAACTATATAATTAAAATTTTCCAAGTAGACATTGGATATCATAATATGGTTCACTTTTGATATTTGGGTGCAATATGAAGCGAATATTTTTCATTATAATGAAACTATTTGAAAAATTCAAATTATTTTTTTCCTAACTTTTGGGAGATAATTGCTAATTTTTTTTTTAAATAATAACCCCCTATTTTTTCTTCCCCTATAGGAATCGTCATAATTTAAGCTTTCAATTGGTGTAAGTATAACAGATTTCATTATAAATGAATTGTGGCAAATTTAAAACTTTTGGTCTCGTATGAAAGATATTAATCTAAAGCATTAAAATAATTTGCAAATAAACTAAGTTGCGCTTGGAAATAAATAAGAATTACATAATATTATTTGAACTGTCAGTTTCTAAAAAATTAATTGATTGTTGTACCTTTACGTTTACTGTTTCAATATCCATTAAAAATATACACCCAAAATGAAAAAGTCGACATGTTAATTTACGGCGAATTCCGGAAAAATTCGAGAGCTGCTGCAATAAACTACGAACAACGTTTTCCAAACAGAAGACACCCGTCGCAAAATTATTTCAGAAGACTAGAAGATTAGTTTAGAAAAATTGACCGGTTAAATGATGAAAATGAAGGGGTAATTATAAACGAAAAGACTGAAGTAAATGTATTAGCCCTTGTTGAAATTGATAGGACTGTATTGATAGAACTAGAAAGTTGGTGATGAGTTAAATATTAAGCACAAATCTGCAAGAAGGATTTTAAAGAAACTCCATTACAAAAACTTTAAATATCAAATATATCAACATTTATATAGAAACGATTTTGAAAGAAGAGTGATATTCTGTGACTGAGCTATAACTAACATTAGAAGAAATAATGATCTTGCTAGGCAAATACTATTTTCTGATGAAACAAAATTTACAAATTTGGGATTATTCAACCGGTAAAATATTAGATACTGGGCACAAAAAAATGAACACCTCTTTAGAGGAGTAAACCAGCAAGACAGATTTGGTTTTAATGATTGGTTGGGCATGTTTGGTAATGTGTTACTGCCTCCAATAATTTTTGATAGTCAATTGACTTCCGAGAGATACCTGGAATTTTTTTACTAATATTAACAATGATTTTATAAATCAATTGCCAAGAGAGGCCAGAGATAGACTGTTTTTTTTCTCAGCAGGATGGGGCCCCACCTCATAACGCCCGATTTTTGCGAATTTCGTTCAGGTGACCGATGTGGTCAGGTGGCCTCCAGGTTACCTGACCACGCCAATGGACTTCCATATTTGGGGTTTTCTGAAAGATAGAGTCTACATTGTACAGTCAATTCGGTAAGAACTAGAAGCACGAATCAGAAGAACTATAAATTAAATAACTCCACAACAGTTGGATAATTGTTTGAGGGAATTCGTTTGAAGAATTAATTTATGCAGAAATGAGGAGGGGCGTAATTTTGAACATTTAATATAAATTCAAGGTATTTTTTTTATGATGCGACTATATTGACAAGATAAAAAACCGGACACATTACATTTTTTTAAACTTTTTTCAGGGAAACCTCATCTTTCTTTTTATTAGTTTACATTTATTGCCTAGGCCCAAAATACCTATTTATCTATTTTCAAAATCGTTCTCATAAAAATATAAATGTTGATTTAGTTAATATTTAAAATTTTTCTGATTGTTTTTTTTTGTGATTTGTTTTTATGAATAAATCCTCATTTATTTCCAAAGGCAAATTAGTTTATTTGCAAATTATTTTAATGTTTTAGATTAATATATTTCATACGAGACCAAAATTTTTAAATTTGCACAATTCGTTTATAATGAAATCCCTTATACTTACACCAATTGAAAGCTTAAATTATAATGATTCCTATAGGAAAGGAAAATATAGGAGTTACTATTTGAAAAAAATTAGTAATTGTTGCCCAAAAGTCAGGAAAAAATATTTTGAATTTTTCAAATAATTTCGTTATAATGAAAAATATTCGCTTCACATTACGCCCAAATATCAAAAGTGAACCATATTATGGTATCCAATGCTTACTTGAAAAATTTTTATTATACAGTTTCAATTATTAATTTTGAATTTCATAAAAAAATTGAAATAATTCCGCCATATTTGAGGGTAATGTCAAACATTTTGATTTATTATATAGAAAATTTCATGCACAATCAGAATATGTCAAAATATACAGGGTGTAAAAATTCAAACTTGATGACACCTCCGGTGAAACCGAAAGTGGTATTGATAATATATGTTCGTCAAAATAAGCCCATTTACTTCTCATACATGAGTTTTAAATTCGAAAATTTTATTTCAACTTTTTAAAAAATGGCGGGCTGATACATGATTTCGTTGAGACCCGGTATAGCGTGTATCACTTAAAATAAAAAAGTTTAGATGATTTCCGGTTAAACCGGAAGTGAAAGATAAGTATGTGATATTTATTTATAATCAGTGGAATGTCACATATCTATTTCCACGTTATACAAATCTCCTTGTTATGTTATGCTAAGAAATGGCGAAAAGCGTACGTTTCCCATAATTTATTGGACGGCTTTTTCAGTTTTGTTGAAGCTCAGTCACCTAACTGATAGAGTTACATGCAATTAGTGGAGATTTTATTAAAATTGAACTTTACAGGAGAAGTGGAAAATGGAATATGCATCCTAACAGATTCCGGAAAATGTTGCCATGTTTTTTGCCTACGACCATGTCAGTTATTCATGGGGAACAATTTACTTCCTAGATATGAATAATTTACCAAACACCGCATCAGAAATTTAAGACGAATTTATTGCAGGGAATTTTGTAGTAAAATGTTTGGAGGGCAATGTTAACCAATTATCTGTAGATCAGACGTTGGAGTATATAAATAAAAACTCTAAAGATGCTGCAGGAATTGTTGGTTTAACTAAAAATGGCACTAGGCTAGATGATTGGTTTGTAAGTTACAACACAATTAGAGTAATGATTAAGGACTAAATCTTGGTAACAACATATCAAGCCAAAACATTGAGTGCGGTGTCAAAAGAATTGCTGTTGATAAAGAATCTGTAATTAAATTGCAAGCAGAATTTACTAGATTTAGGGTATTTGAACGAGACGGTGATAATTTAATGTGCATTACTACCAATGAAGTTGCTTCAAAAACAGTTCAAACATCGCTGCACACCGTTAAGCAAACAGGAGAAAGTGCCTTGAAATAGTTTATAGATGTTGTTGGAACCTCAGATTTTTACAACCCGCTAAAAAATGAAAGATTGAAACGTTGGGGAAAAGGCAGAGTTCACAAATAATTGGGGTCAATATTAAGGGTAACTGGGAACAGGGACAAGATTTTTTCCAGAAAGTATTGAGTGCTAAGGAAACGGGACGGAACGTAAATTATGCGGATGTCCTTAATTTGAATTAACACCATATCCAGTGGCATTTGCCCCTAGGGGTATCCTGAATACACCTACAAATAAAAGTATTTTTGATTCTATTATAGAGTCTTTTATTGTTACCTGCAAGGAATATAGATATATTGCACTCGACGCGTTTCGCCAACCAAGTTGGTATCATCTTGAGATGATTAAAACTAACCTTATACTAACGATGATATATCCTATTTATATCTAAACTATTGTCACGGTTCGACCCACTAACCAATAAAGCCTATTTGGGATTGGCCTCTGTCACTATTCATACTATTTTTACACTTTGTGATTTCCAAGCTTTCGAATACATCCAGTCGTTAGTATTTGTTACATTCTTAATTAACCTTAAATTACTAATATATTTTATGGTTGTTCTCATACGCATTTTGAGCAACACTGGACATCTGAATAGAATAGAATAGAATAGAATATTTATTTACCAATTTTTTTTTATACATATTATGTACATTTGGTACGTCAGAAAATACATTATATATATATATATATATACACACACACACACACACAGATATATATATATATATATATATATATATATATATATATATATATATATATATATATATATATATATATATATATATATATATATATATATATATATATATATATATATATATATATATATATATATATATATATATATATATATATATATATATATATATATATATATATATATATATATATATATATATATATATATATATATATATATATATATATATATATATATATATATATATATATATATATATATATATATATATATGAATAGTGGTGAGAGGTATGAAACTTCTCATATGGTCTGAATGCTACTATCCGACCGACATCCTCGATGTCTCTGTGGCGGATAGCGACTTGCATCACAGCAAGTACCGAGAGCAACGACCCCTAGCCCAGGTGGACTAAACTAATGTGATTAAATATGATTTGAAGGAAACAACTACTCAGCGGGCAAATACCCCCGACCTGCATTGAATTACACCTTCAAATCATGATAGATGGAAAAGCCAATATCATTTGTCAATTCCTAACCAGACATAGATCGATTTCGAACTTATTTGTTCTCTTCAGTATGCCATAGGCTATGGAACAGACAAATGATAGTGGCCAACCTGCTAGTTATATACTAACTATGGTGAAGTGAATAGTGGTGAAGGTATGGAAACTTCTCATATGGTCTGAATGCTACTATCCGACCGACATCCTCGATGTCTCTGTGGCGGATAGCGACTTACATCACAGCAAGTACCGAGAGCGGCGACCCTAGCCCAGGTGGACTAAACTAATGTGATTAAATATGATTTGAAGGAAACAACTACTCAGCGGGCAAATTCCCCGACCTGCATTGAATTACACCTTCAAATCATGATAGATGAAAGCCAATATCATTTGTCAATTCCTAACCAGACATAGATCGATTTCGAACTTATTTGTTCTCTTCAGTATGCCATAGGCTATGGAACAGACAAATGATAGTGGCCAACCTGCTAGTTATATACTAACTATGGTGAAGTGAATAGTGGTGAGAGGTATGAAACTTCTCATATGGTCTGAATGCTACTATCCGACCGACATCCTCGATGTCTCTGTGGCGGATAGCGACTTGCATCACAGCAAGTACCGAGAGCGGCGACCCCTAGCCCAGGTGGACTAAACTAATGTGATTAAATATGATTTG
>JANEYF010005278.1:0-115000 GCA_029963845.1 Rhamnusium bicolor | reverse complement strand
CCATTGGCGTGGTCAGGTAACCTGGAGGCCACATTATATATATATATATATACACACACACACACACACAGATATATATATATATATATATATATATATATATATATATATATATATATATATATATATATATATATATATATATATATATATATATATATATATATATATATATATATATATATATATATATATATATATATATATATATATATATATATATATATATATATACATATATATATATATATATATATATATATATATATATATATATATATATATATATATATATATATATATATATATATATATATATATATATATATATATATATATATATATATATATATATATATATATATATATATATATATATATATATATATATATATGTACATATACAGGGAAATAGCTAGACGCGGGTTAGTTACGAACAGTAAAAATCTAGAAATTAATCGGGTATTTCCGCATAAAAAAAAAAATTGCAAGGTGGAAAAATGCAAAATTGCAAATGGCAGAAAGATGCAAACCGTGGACACGTGTTTCTGACTAATTGGTCTTCATCAGCACGGTGTAGCTGAGTTAAAATGATGGACAAAACTCAGAAAAGACACTAAAGGGAAAACCACTGACAGACAGCCAGTCACAACCTTTGTGGCTTCCACCTGGAAGACTCTGGTATGAGAGCGACATCCAAGTTTCGCAATTCCTGGGTCTAGCTATTTCCCTGTACTTACTCATTTTCCTGGGTCCGGAATCCCACGCAGCTGGCTATAGTCGCCACGTTGCGAAACTTGGATGTCGCTCTCATACCAGAGTCTTCCAGGTGGAAGCCACAAAGGTTGTGACTGTCTGTCTGTCAGTGGTTTTCCCTTTAGTGTCTTTTCTGTTTTGTCCATCATTTTAACTCAGCTACACCGTGCTGATGAAGATCAATTAGTCAGAAACACGTGTCCATGGTTTGCATCTTTCTGCCATTTGCAATTTTGCATTTTTCCACCTTGTAATTTTTTTCTTTATGCGGGAATACCCGATTAATTTCTAGATTTTTACTATATTATATATATATATATATATATATATATATATATATATATATATATATATATATATATATATATATATATATATATATATATATATATATATATATATATATATATATATATATATATATATATATATATATATATATATATATATATATATATATATATATATATATATATATATATATATATATATATATATATATATATATATATATATATATATATATATATATATATATATATATATATATATATATATATATATATATATACAGGGTGTCTCACCAGGAACTGCATCGATAGATATAGGGAAAAGAACTCAACAGAAAATTTTGAAAATTCCGGGAGCTACTAACGGCAGTGTGAGTCAAAGACATTTGCTTTTTGGCATGCAGAAAGACCATAAGGTGAGCTACGCTCTGCAATTTAAAGAAATTCAATAATAGTATACCAAGTTTCGTTTCCATTTTTGACGTTACATTTTGTAAACTTTAAACCGCGAAAACTTGCTCAAGTCAAATAGAATACCCTATATTTTTCTACATCGAGTTATGTATAATTAAATTTCTTTTTTTCTGATACAAGCATTGTAGGGGTTTGTTACAACTTTTTGATATATTTGCGATTTTCTTAGTTCAAGAATTTTTATTAAAAATTTTATCATGGCATTAGAAACAATCAGTAATGTCAGTCATTCTCTTATGTCAAAAATCGCGTTTAAATTACACCCTCGAAGACTTTTGATTTTGTTTATTATTTATGAAGAATGTGATAAAGTAATATCAAGAACTTGTAAGTACATTTGTTACTAGATAATCAAGTTGTTATCGACTTCCGGTATAACCGGAAGTGCCACATGCTTGTAATTATTGTAGTTGGATTGGCCACACTGCCGTTAGCACAGCAGTTCAGTTTTACTAACTCGGGTCATAATTGCAAAACTGTCCCTTAAACTTACTAAAACCAGAGATAGGCGTGAATGACTGGAGATATTCGAGGTTAACTTTCTGAAGCTAGTTATAGCTTAAAGTAATTGGTTATCAAATCAACTTCAAGCTTATTTCCTGTACAAATTAGTTATAATGATCACGAGTATCGGACGCAACGGTTTATGCATTACTTCCCGGGGCACCTAGTAAGGTTCTTTTCAGAGATCGATGCATAAAAACCACTGGTGTCACTGTGCGTGCACCTGATGAAATCCTTTTCAGAGATCGAGGTATAAAGATTTCACCTGCACTTTAATGCAACTGCGACTGAAATGGGACTCTTTTCAGAGATTGAGGTATAAAAGTCCTATCTCTACGTCAGTATACAATAAAATGACAACCGACAAATTTCGGTGCTTGTCGTTGAATGGATAACCCACCTTTATCAATGAATCGTGGAATGTCCCGTATATCTCTGACTTATTCGGAAAGCAGGTACTTCGGACAACACAATATGGCAATAAACTTGGGCACAAATGGTAAAATGGTGGAAAACCAAATAAAAGCAATAAAACGGTCAAAATTTTTCTTACCACTACCGAGTGCACTGGAGATCGGGAGCTGAGTTTTTCTTACTTGAGCACTCACCGGAGCAGAAGTGATTCTTCCAAGCAGTGTTGTCACCTGAATATAATAAACTGTCCCATGCGCAGGCATAAAATGTCCCATATTTTCTTTTAAAATCCCGCCAAGGTTTAATTATGTTACAATTAGTTTAAATTAGTTAGAAAAAATATTATAATATAAAATAAGAATTTGGTAATAAAATTACAAAAAAATATCACTTTATTCAAACAAACTTTTAATGAAATTATAAAATGGAAAAATATATAAAAGGACAAAGAAACCTCAAAATAAAAAAAATAAATTTCATTATATTCCATTATAATCTTATAAACGGCACAAATTTACACAAAACAAAATTCACACTCGAATCTAAAGCAGCATACTATTTATGACCTCAAAGCACGTCAATTTTCCATGGAAGAACATAACCTAACTGGCACCCGAATGAACCGGCGCAATATTTCTTGACTCTCTGACACAAGATGGTGGGGGGGCAATTGAAGTAAAAGAAAAGCAGTGACCAATAACAAGAAAAATATTATTTAAATGATATAATGCAGAGTTTTAAAAAATCTGGACCTCAAAAATCCCTCGAATCGGGATATATCCCTTAAGGTGGCAACACTGCTTCCAAGCCGTGTTCGATGTTTTGTTCCCAACGGATAGCGCGATGAGTTACGTGACTCTCGCGTGAGAATCCAAAGTGCGGTTGAAGTAGAGGGCAAAATTCTTTTAGCTAACTTAGCGAAAACGTTTAAACAAATTCCTTGCGGTATTTAATATAAACAAATGTTTATCAAATATACTAAGATAAATAATCGCTTTCTTATAATTTTTAAACTATATTTCCGAAAAGAAATAATTTAAAACGGCCAAGTGCTAATATTTAAAAATTCATCAATTAATAACTTATTCGGTAAATTATTAAACAAATAGAAACATATTTCTTCTTCACGAATAAATAATTTCAACTTGCCTTAAAATCAAACTAAATTCAATTAAACTACTTTCCTCTTACTCGATTGAGTACAAACACAATAAACGATTTATCATTAGAATAATGAATAACCTAATATTACTCTGGAGAAAAACAGTATGAAACAATTATATTTGAGAAATAATTGTTATTCCAAATACTGGATTTGCAAAATAAACTTAACTTTGGTTCAAAACGGTTTTTAAAAAAATATTAACACAAGTTATCGTATATAGGGTGTACCAAAGTGAACGAAAACCCCATTTCGGTCTGGATACAATAGAAAACTATTAACGAAAAAAAAAACACTTCGTCACGTTAAATATTCCATTTAAAAAAAGGGCACTTGATCCTGTAATTTTGTCTTGGCTCCTCCTGTATATTCGAAAATAATTTCCGGTTATAGACTCTTTTTTTATATAGTTTACTTGTAGTTTTTTTTATATCTAGCTATCGTAGATCTCGAGTCGAGTCGAGTCCGACGCACTATTGCCCCACCCTGTATATTTCGGGAGGAATATTTGTGGCCATAATAATCAAGGCAGGTAGAACTCGTTTGATTTCTAATATTTGTATAAACTCGTGTTGGTTTTCTAGAAGTGATATTCAAATTAAAAGAATCAAAGATGTCACAAAGTATCTTAGTGGTCAATGAATTGTTACACATATTTACATTAAGATCACCACATACCACAATATAGTCAAATTTATTACTGGCTGATATTAATACAGATGTTAAATTTTATACACGTTTATATCTACTAGGGGGTCTGTACACGCTAAAAACAACAGTTTTAAAATTTTTTGATAAACAGGAGGAAAAACCACACATCTCTATTTCACATTCCACAGAAAATTCATTAAATATACTAACCTGAGTAGCATCAATATGATTTTTTTAGCAAAGATAACCCACCAGTAACCCACCATGAATATGATTACTTGAGAAAAATTACCAATAACTTTATAATTATCTAGACAGATATAATCAATACATTCACTTGTTATCCAGTGTTCAGACACACAAAATATCTATATTTTTGTCAATTAGCATAAGTGCTATTTCATTTGTATTATTCATAAAACTTTGTACATTTAAATTACATATATTGTACTCTTTTGTTTCTACATCAGAGTTAATTGTGATAACCTGGGATATAAAAAATATTGTCATTGTTCACTAAAGACGAGTTATCTACAGGAATGTTATTAACTAAAGATATATTATTTACAGAAAGATTTAATAAAGTTGTATTAATATTAGAAGTTATCAATTCAGACATTAAATCAGTTGACTTATTACAAGTATTTTCTCATGACATCGGAAAGGTTTCGAGTGCATCAACATCAATCACGTCCTTCAATGCCATGTATAAATGTTTATAAATAATTTATATATTCTCCCACGCACAAATATCTGCTCAGATATTTATTGTGGTGTATTTATGTTTATTTTAAACTATGTTCTATTACACACCTCTATATTTCTGTATTGTATTACTATTTATAAATAAACATTATTATTATTATTATTATTATTATTACAATAATTTCCGTACTTTCTTTATAACTATTATTTAACTCGATTAAAACAAGGTTTTTGTTGTTAATTTGACTAAATATGCTGGTAACAATCATATTACTTAAATCAAACTTGCTTATTTTATCATTAACACTCTTATTAAAATATCCACGAGACTGACTTTCCCAGGAACATATTTATCTAATTTCCACACAAATTCACTGAGATTTAGATTAAATTTATAGGTAAACTTGTCTAATTTTGAGTTCTCGTATGGTACAGTAATAATGATGATATTTGATTGTGAACATAGCTTAATTTTTTCCCACATATTTCTAAATGATGGGTCCTTGTGGTTTTTATTTGACTCCGCAATGATAATAATATAATTGCCTATTCCATGATTTACAGTTAGAAGTTCTATATTTTCAATTACTTGATGGACAGATGCCCCAGGTTTAATTATTGTTCTACCATATTTCAGATGGGCCATATACTCTTTCAATCTAGTTTGAATTGATCGTCTAGTTTGTCCAACGTAATTTTGATTACAGTCCTTGCAGCTAATTTCGCAAATCCCCGACTTTTCGTTTGTTTCAGTTTTGTCTGTTGTATTGCATAAAAGCTGTTGTAGTTTATTTCCCAATGAATGAACCACTGTGACATTGGTTCATTCATCGGTGGTAAATGTCGCATTAAATTTATGTTTCCTAATTATTTTATCAACTAAGCCTACAGAATAACCATTATTCCTATTTAACTATATCCTTAATCAATGTTTTCTTTTTCAGACACGTTATTGAGAGGGAAACTTTACAAGCGATGAATTAGAAAATTGTAGTTCGCCATTTTGTGCTAAGCACAATGGTATGTCAATTACAATTTTTAGATGTACTAGTAATTAGTAATTTTTTTGTGGGGGGCGTAGCCGGCGCGTTAGCTAACTGGAGCAAGAGGCCCTCCTGAAATCCCCGAAGAGTGACCCGATCGGAACTGCTTTTACATTACTTCAGTCTAATCCATTACCGTCCTTGTAACTCCATCTATCTTTCGTCGATTTCCTACGTCCCCTGTCCACATTTGTGATTAGGGGTTCGGGAGTAAGGGTGATCGTCGTGCTTGGCTGCTCCTCTTTAGTAGTAGGAGTAGTAGTAGTAGTAGGTTTTTTTTTTGGGGGAAATCCTCATGGACACCATGCGCTCAACCTCTATCACGTCATGGCCGTGTCGGACTTTTACCGACTAAAACCCCCCACTTTTCTCACGATATGGGAGTTCTGGATCGTTGCGAGGCGACATAACATCAGAGCACCCGGCCGTCATTTATTTTTTCTTCCTGCTTCATCCCATTCCGTTTTACCTTTAGATTACATTTTCGACTTGCTCAATTTCTCTCTCATCAACCTTTTTCTTCTGTAGCACCTTTTTAACAAAACTGCATACCTTCCTCCAGTTACTCACGTCTCTAATCATCACGTTGATGATATTTTCTCTACCAATTCTGACGTCCAGTTCCTCTTGTAATTCCTGTCTCCATTGGGACCATCTATCGCAAATCAGTATTGTGTGTTCTGCAGTATCTATACCACCGCAGTACATGCATTTGTCGTCTTGAGTTATTCCCATTCTTTTGGTGTAATATCTAAAGTACCCGTGTCCTGTCAAGAATTGCGTCACAAAAAAGTCTAACTTCTTGTGTTCGCATCTCACCCATGGGAGGAGGTCCTGGATTATTGCCTTTGTCCAGGCTGCCGTGTCCGTATGGTCCCTCCATATTTCCTGCCATTTTCTTAAGGTTGTCTCTCTCTCCCTGTTTTTCACCGCTGGTAACTGGGCATTTTCGATGTAATACAATATCTTTCTTCAACAAGCAGAGATATCGGTGTAGTTCCTGTGACCACCTGTATGACACTTGTCGATATTGTTCTGTACCCACTAGCGATTCTTAATAAGGCTTGTCTTTGAATACCCAGAAGTTTTTTTTATATTTTAGTACATTTATCGCCTGGTACCACACAGGTGCGCCGTATAGGACTACTGATTGTATAACTCCACATAGGATTGCCCTCTTTGGTCCACTAGGTCCCCCTACGTTTGGTAGTAGCCGTGTAAGAGCCGCCATTTTTACTTGAGCTTTCTCGATAGTATATTTAATATGGTTTCCGAATGTCAGCCTATCATCTAAGATTACTCCCAAATATTTTAATTGTCTAGCAGGTGTTATTTTTGTACCCAGGATCTCACAATGGATATGGTCTCTCTTACGTGGTCCCTTCAAGATAATCGCCTCAGTTTTTTTGGGGGCCAGAGCCAGTTCATTTCTCTCCATCCAAAAGTTTATTCTTGCCAACGGAATACAAGTTCCCGGTCGTCCGCCGCTTCCACCATAATAGCTAAGTCGTCAGCATGAGCTATGCTGGTTGCTCCTTCCGTGAGGGGTAATGCGAGTACACGATCATACAGGATGTTCCAGAGGAGCGGTCCCAGCACCGACCCCTGTGGAACTCCCGCTGTCATCTCTATCGATTTGTACTTTGATACTACAATCTTTCTATTGGAGAAATAACTTTCCACTATGTTTATCAGGTATTGGAATACCTCTCTACTATAGAGTTCCTCCACTATCTTGCTCCAAATCGCTGAATTAAAAGCGTTCTTTACATCCACAGCGATCACTGCAAACCGTCTACTTTGGGTGCGTTTTGCGGAGTCTACTATCATGTTTATTGCTTGTATTGCTGAGCGTCCTTTTCTAAACCCGTACTGCCTCTCGGAAAGCCTCCCTTTGTGTTCTATTTCTGTTTCGATTCTTTCTTTAATTAGATTTTCGTAGTATTTCCCGACCATGCTAAGCATACAAATTGGTCTAAAAGAAGAAGGGGAGTCGATTTTCTTCCCTTTCCATATCAGATAGACCGAGGCTATTTTCCACATTTCTGGGAATTCCTGGCTTACTAGTAAGCCATTTAAAATTTCCAGTATAGTGAAAGGGATTGCCTTCACTATTAATTTAACTGCCTCCGGAGGTATACGATCCGGTCCTGGAGCTTTACCAGGTTTGATCTTCTCTGCCGCTTTAACCAATTCGTCTGCAATGAAAGGTGGCACATCCTCTCGAGATTTTTCCCCACTAATCCATGTATCCTCTTTCTTCGGGAAGAGTTGTTTTATAATCTCAGTTTTTCGATCTGGGGAAAGATTTTGAATGGCAAACTTTGGCTACCGAGGTGTTTCATGACTATCTTATAGCCCGACCCCCATACGTCATTCTCCAGTTCACTACATAGGCTTTCCAGTGTCCCCTTTTGGAGCGGGATATGAGCTTTTTAAGTTCTTTACAGGATTCCTTGTATTTTGTTTGCAGACCAGTTATTTCTTAATTTCCAGAAGTATTTCTTGCATTGGCTTGTAACGTTTAAATTTCCTACTAAGTCTATTTAGGAGGGCACAGCTTTTAAATGACCTAAAATAGTGTGTATATTTCGTTGGTTTTGATTCCTGGGACAGGATTTTTACTTGTAGCCTGCACCTGGAACAGAATTTGTTGTTTAGACTAGATTTGTAGAAGTTGTAGATATAAAATTTATTTATGTGTATTTTAAGGTACCTTTGAAGAGGGTTATTAATTTATTAAGTTTTCGATCTGAACGTTCGTGTGACAGAATCCCTCGAAAATTGGTTTCTCTATTTTTATTTTTACATAATAGACATATTTAGTGGCCATAACTGCATATAGTAATTCTGATTAAAACCTAAAATAATTGTGGATTACATTTCTCTAAAATAATGTTTAAATTCATATATTTTACCATTTCATAGTTGAACTTAATTCTGAATTTTCGTAAATAAAATCTTTTTATTTTTCTGTATTACTCAAAATTCCAGTGTTTTGTAGAATAATTGCATCTATTGAAATTCATTTTACTATCCACGAGGATAAAACTTTGGCATACCTAAAAGAATAAATAAATTGTTTAGTAGCTGTATATTTCTAGTAAGTAAGTTATTTTGATGAAAGTCTATATTTTACTTACCTTTAGCCATAAAACCAACCTCTGAGAACAAATAAAAGTCATTCCTTTTTAGTTTCTACAATTATTTATAACAAATTTATATAAACTTCATACTTTTTATGCAATTTGACAGACGTCAAATATTTCTCAGGTTGACCAACACTATTTCCACTTTCCACTGTTTAGGTAAAAGATAAATCAATAAATAATCAATTAATGGACAAGTATTTTTATACAAACACTTTATTTAATCTTATAGGCAATAATAGATCACATTTTTATATTTTGTAAAGTAAATATTTAGAGAGATAATTTTACGTGTGGATTCTGTCACACGAACGTTCAGATCGAAAACTTAATAAATTAATAACCCTCTTCAAAGGTACCTTAAAATACACAAATAAATTTTATATCTACAACTTCTACAAATCTAGTCTAAACAACAAATTCTGTTCCAGGTGCAGGCTACAAGTAAAAATCCTGTCCCAGGAATCAAAACCAACGAAATATACACACTATTTTAGGTCATTTAAAAGCTGTGCCCTCCTAAATAGACTTAGTAGGAAATTTAAACGTTACAGGCTCTGGTAGTTTGTCTTCTCAACCGCAAGCATTTTTCACGCTGATTTTCGATCTCCATGTTCCACCAATATGGTCTTTTCCTTTCCTCATCGCGTATGGTAATTGTGCTTTCTCTTGTTGCCGTCCCTATCACTGTTATTGGGTCTTCCACGTTTTATACCCCTCTAGCACTAAGTTCCCTTCTAATTGTTTTCTCAAATCTGTTATTATCAAAAGCGTTTGAATATTCTGCTGCACCTTTCCTACGTTTTTCTGATGATCTATCTCAAAGATTATATGATGATGAAAGGTTAGTGCCTCCCCTGAGAGTACTTTCCATCCCTTGACTTTTCTCGAAATATTTGCGGTCGTTCCAGTGACACAGGCACAACTCCGACTTCTTTCGTATGTCGGAGTTGTGTCTGTGTTAATAATAACCAGGTCCAATTCCGCTGCCCATTCGGTCACGTAGTCCCCTCTCACATCTGTAAAAGGGGATCCCCAGAGGCTAGATTTAGCGTTTAGGTCTCCTGCGAATATCGCCTCCACCCCATCATCTCTAATTTGGACCATAATACTGTCTATGTATTCCTTAAAAGCTTGGAGAGGAATATTTGATGAGATGTAACAGCAGTAAAGATGCCAGTTGTCAAATGTAAGTTTTACAAAACCTTCACCTTTCACCACCCTAGTAATACCAATATTTTTATTTCTAAGCTGTACAGTAACATCGTTTCTATTGTCTGACAAATAGTCACGGTCTCTTGTCAGGTGAACATTTGGCTCGCTTATTATTATAAGATCGACGTTCTTTTCACATGCCTCAGCGTACGCGATATCATGTGCTGCGCGCGAGCGCCCCAGATTGGTTTGTAATATATTTTTTTTTATAGGGTATCTTTCCTTGCTTTTCTACTGCTGTTCCCTTGCCTTTAATGAGTTTCCTGAAATAAGGGCATTTTGTTGTCTGCGCGGTGTTCCTCTTCCTTGCACGTTATGCAGTAGCAGACTTTTAACTCGCAGTCCTTCGCTTTATGGCCTCTTTTGTCGCAGTTTATACAAAGGTCGCTTTTGTCCGGGCCCGTGCACTCTGATGTTCTATGGCCGAAATTCAGGCATTTGTAACATCTTATGATGTTAACTCTACGACGAAGCCTGCAAAGCACCCATCCAATTTTAATTTTGCCTCTTTTCACCAACTCCGCGGCTATATCTTTTCTCATTTTGACCGTTGCGGTCTGGTTTCCGCTCCGATTTGGCCTGAGTGATATCACACTCAGCTGTTCCTCGGATACGCCTGCCCCGCTTTTCACTATTTCCTTCTTTAATTCTTCCTCATTTATGTCCGCGTCTATGTCCGTTATGTGAAGGGTTGCGTCATTGGATTTTACAAATACTTCTGTATCCTTTGTTTTAGCTATAATTGTGTCCTTCAATGTTTTGACTTTATCCTTTCCCCCTGCCACTTCAAGTAGCAGGTCACATTTTTCTGTTTTCTTTAGGGATTTAATGGTTAATCCTACTTCCGCGATGTCTACATTTGTTTTTACAGATATTAATAGTTCCGCATACGTCTTTCCTTCAGATTTAATGATGATCTTGTCCGTTTGGGGGCCTTTGGTTCTAGTTGTCCTAGGTTTGCTCTCTGATTTGAGCCTGTCCGTTTTGTTTGCAGTCAAGATTGTTATTTCGTATTCCATCTTCCTAAATATGGCCTAGGCACATTTCCTTATGTACTCTTTTTTTATGATTTCCTGTGGTCAGAATTTTTACTGCCTTTGAGTTCTGTATAGGCATTTCTGCCTTAAATTTTATTAGAAGGTCATACATCGCAGGAATGTCGTTAATGCCGTTGTCGTCTGCCTTATAGGGGAGGACAAACAGAGTATTTGATCTCTCTCCTCTTCCTCCTTTACTGGATATCGTCTCCATATTGTTTCGTATATATTCGACTTGTCCCTCCGCTAGTCCTTCCTGTATTAGTGTCGAAATATCCGGGAAAGAGAACATGACATTTTCCATTCTTTTGTCCTGCGTCTCCGTATTAGGGTCGATGATTACTGCCAGATCTCCTTTTAATCTGGTGTTTAATGTGTGACTTTCCTCTTCCTTAGTAATATCTCCTCCGGCCAGTTTTTGTCTATGATCTTAGAGAGGCCTTCAAAGTCCGCTCCCTGATCTACGATTTCCTTTATCTCTCTTATTTCTTCCTGTTTTCTCTGCTCTTCTTCCTTATCTGCTTGCTCCATATCAACTTGTATTGCCACCGATTTGGTTTCCTTATATGAGATATCTACTTGGATACTACTGTCTTTCGTTTTTTTCTTGTTACTTGCCTTACTTTCTCTTTCTGTCTTATCGGCAGCTCATTCCATTCCAGATTTTTTCTGTTTAGAATCTCGATTTGCCGCTGCATTTCTTTTATACCTTGTTTGATTTCCGCTTTTGTGTTCACATTTGTCTTTATGTACTTTATCAACTTCTCCGATCCTGCAGTAAGTTTAGCCAGTATTTTTTGAAACTCGGTCAGTTCTTCCTGTTGATTGGTTTCCTCTCTCCCTCTTTTTCCTCCTAAGGCTGAATTCGTTTAGTTGGAGAGATCTGGTGAGATCTATGTTTTCTTTTAATGTGCTTGTCTGTCTCCGTTTTACTATCCCCGGAGTCTGTGAGCTCCCTTGGGACTGAACATTTGTCACAGTTTCTTCTGCCGTAATTTCGCACTTTAACGGTGGTGACCGAGCTATACTATCTCTTCTCTTGAAAGGGTCTATGGTTCCTACTATCCTATGTTCCAATGGTTGAGTGTCCCCCCCCCCAGAATCCGTGGGACTGCCCTCCACTAGGGAGGAGTGGGATTCTCCGAAACTTCCGGTACCCACCTGGGGTATACCGTTTTTAAACGTTTTATCACCCATTGTTTCATCTGTTTTAAAGCTGGTTACTTTTTTTCGGGTGACCCTCCCTAGACTGGTCTCCTTCGCCTCGGATATCGATCCCAATCCGACCGTTGACAGCCGCCCGCTCCAAGTCAGACGCTGTCGATGCTAGTTTTTTGTCCGCCCTGGATTTCATTTTCCCGGTACCACCCATATCTGGAAGGCGTTCCCCTATCCGCAACCTGGGGAAGCGTCCGATGGGGCAGGAGGAGTAGGAGGAGGAGGAGGAGTACCTGCATATAACTTCTAAAAACCAAATTATGAGTAAATACTGTTTACATTTATGTGAAATTTTATGTGTAATTATTAAAAGACGCATAAAATATCCTCTGATGCCAATTTTAATTTTTTAAAACACTGTTGCGCTATAAATTTATGTGAAGTTTTTATCTTGGCATATAAGATATTTTATCTACGCTCGTTATATATAGACAGTAATATGACACTCATTTCAATGTCACAATGACGTTGTTTATAGCACTAATGCGATATATATTTATCGCACGTAATTTATAAAAAAAAGCACGCGATGTATGCTTCAAAAAACTTAATCCACACATTTTTAACTTAGAAATCAGTACTAGTTACAATGCAAGTAATTAAATTAATTAAACTTTCACTAAATATTTCACTTATATTGTAAAAAAAACTAATAAAATCGGTGATTATTTTATTCTCCAACCCAACATTGACAAACGTCATAAGTTATGATGTCTGTCACTGTTGGGTTGGACTCATAACGTAACACCCCGCGACATAGTTGGCTGGTTGATGAATCGACCGACACCACCGGTTGCGGAGATATCAACAAACAGCTATTGTTATCAACTTAGTTATTACCAAAAACGTATTGAAAACGTTGAAATCAAAATAAATTCTATAAAAATGAGTTTTTCCGACGAAGATTTGCCTGCAGATATCGAAGAAAGTGCACCTGAAGCAATTCTAGACCTTGTTCCACAGAAGTCTCGCGTACAGTATGCCTTAGTATTTGAGATATGAGAAATAGTGCATTGAAAAGAAAATTAAGGACATAACTGGTGAAAAAGTTCTACCAGCATACTTCAACGAACTAAGTAAGGATCGTAAACCTATTTCATTATGGAGTTATTATTCCATGTTAAAAACAGAACTACCAATAAGAAAAAACGTAGACATAAAAAAATATGCTAATTTATTTGCCATGCTGTAAGTTGAAAAAATCAAAAATTTTAACCAAGAAACATATAACAACATTTCTACAAATAGCCGACAAAGAAATATATTTGGATTTAAAGGTGATTTTTTTTCAATATTCTTTTTACTTTTTCAACAAAATATTTATTTTTTAAATTCTTACTGATTTTTGGAGTGGCGGGTACCTATAAAAGAGCAGAATTGACGGACTTATTAAAAGAAGATGTTATAAATAAAGAACGTTGCTTCAAAGTCCTAGTTAGAGATACAAAAACAAAAATTAATAGAGAATTTTTTATAACCCCAGGAGACATAGATGGTGTTGATATGATGGATACTATTAAAAAGTATGCTGAAATGAGACCTCCAAATTGTACACAATCGTTTTTTCGTTACATATAGAAATAAGAAATGTGTTAATATACCGATTGGTATAAATACAATTGGGGCAGTACCCTATAAAATTGCCAATTTTTTTAAACTATCCAACCCTAGACAGTATATTGGATACTGTTTTCGACGTTCCTCAACGTCAATACTAGCGAATGCTGGAGCTGACCTTTTAACGGTAAGAAGGCATGGTGGATGGAAGAGTAATGCAATTGTAGTGGGGTACATTGAAACCTCCGAAGAAAATAAAAAGAACATTGCAAATAAAATATTAGATGAGAGTACTTCATCAGCATCACAAAACAAATTAGATGTTTGTACCACTGTTAATACAAAGGCAATGTCTTCTCAATCTGGAGTTAATCTCATAAATTGTCAAAATTGTGTGACTAATATTTACAATAAGTAGTGTTGATTATTTAGTATTGATTATTTATTACTTGTAGATATTGTGTTGACATTAAACTATATTGATTAATTAGTAGCTTTTTATGTATAAAAAAATTAATAAGTCAAACGTAGATAAAATCTTGTATATTATACGTGCCATATCTATATTTTATAGCACTCGTCTGTTTACAGAACTCACCTTCGGTTCGTTCTGTAAATTTCAGACGCATACTATAAAATACCTCATATGGCACTTATAATATAAATAGCTATTCTTTATTATGCCAACTACCTACTTATTGTAAATTTGTTTTTAAAAAATCCGAAATTTGCAGATATTTCAGAAACTGCTTTTGTCAACTTTTTATAAGAATACTTATTACAATTTTTTTTGCCGACACGTGTTCATTCTTCACAGCACTTAAAAAAAATTGAAATTTACACAAAAAAAAGCTAGATATACTCCTAATAATATGGACAAAAAATAACATGAAATTTAAAAAATGCCGTAAAAATGATTATAGATCAATTTCGCCATTTCAGAAATATTTTTCTCAAAGGTATCAAAAGAAAATCACGTTGGCATTGGAACTGTTGGAGGACTATAACTTCCATTCGTAAGAAGTTTTTATGTTATTTTCATGGCTAGAATTAGCCTCTGAATTTCTGACCAATCTTTTTCCAAAACACTAGTGCTGTATTTATCTTAAAAGGTTTATAAAATTTAAAGAGAAAGAATCGCTAAATTTCAAAAACTTCGTTCCGTGGTTTGTTTTTTATTTAAATCACCTTCTATTACGTTAACGTAAAGCCATCGGAGCAACAGTCAATTCTCTAGTAACAATGTATATTGCATAATCTATTTGTTCTACGCTTTTGGTGTGGTGTTGAATATTTATTATTGACATCCCATTTACATCACAAGTACTACCGTCCACTTTTCCATAATTTGGGTAAAATCTTTTATTTCTGTTGACAGATTGATGTCTTATATGAATTTGACGTTTCGATGCTCCTTTACGGAAATAATGGCTGCTGGATGACTTGAATATTGGAGGTACTGTATTAAGTGCGCGTTCAGTACATAAAGCGCAGCAAAATCTTAAAGCGTTTGACGATGATGAATGCATTCGATGGGTGCTATTTGACAATAACAAATAAAATATAAAAATATTTCCCTAACGTTTTGGAAATGAAATCTGTTTTATACACGATGTGCCCAAGAATTAATGTGTTTAATATCAAATAAATACGTTTATAATTATTATTTTTTTTTTTCAGTTGCCCGACGCTGGACAGTCCTCCCGTGGCCTCCGATGCCTCACGGGAGTCGCGCCAGCACATTAAGCTCAGCCACTCCCCCACATCCCGCAGGGTTAGTGACTGTAGGCTCCGGAATCGTGTGCCCTAAGCAGACGGAGAGAACCAAGAATGACCGGCTTCTGCATTTGGCCTGCCAGCCACTCAGCTGATTTTTGGCAGGCCGGTATGATTTTCAGTTCTGAGAGCAGCGTAGGCTTTATCCCTCCGAGTACACCGATAATAAGGACGATCATTTTGACTGAGTAGTCTGGGTACAGCACTTGGAGCTCGCACCGGAGATCGCGATATTTGGTCCGTTTCTCCTCCTCCTTCAAGGCGATGTTTTTCTCCACAGGTGCCGAGAACTCGATGACATACATCACCTTGAGTTGATGGTCGAGAAGGACTATGTCAGGCTTGTTGGCTTGGATTAGCCTGACAGTCGGGAACGAGTAGTTCCAGGAAATCCGGCATTTCTCGTTCTCGACAACGGACTCAATATCTCCGGGGACGTAAGGCAGCACTGGTGTCTGGTCTACCCCGTACGAGTGCCTTAGATGGTAGTATAGCACTCGTAAAGCCACGTTATGTCGGTGGATGTAGGCCGAAATCGCATATATGGGGGCATGCAGAAAGTAAGTGCATGAGCGATTCCGGCGCCTGATGGCAGGTCCTGCAGTTGATATCAGGAACCTCTACACGCCACACGCGGCTACGGTAGACCAAGGTGTTGATAACACCATTTGGCAGGCCATTATGAATCCCTCGGTCTCCGACTTAAGCCCTGCTGACCTTAGAAAGGCGAAGGTGAGCCTGGTCGATAAACCCAGTGTTTCTATGTTCTTATAGAAGACACCATGCTGGAGTTTATCGACATGCTGCCGAAACAGATTTTCCTGTTCGGCAGCTCTAATTCGGGCTTTCAGACGATTTGGCTGAAGTTCGGTGACTGATTCAACATCAGCACCTCGCCGGCCTCCTCGCCTGATGTCAAATGCGAGACCGAGTTCATCTGCGGCTCTTTTTGCTGCCTTGAACAATCCTGCTCCCACTCCTACAGTTTCGTGATGTTTTACGAACCGCAAGAGGTGATCTGAGCTCCTGAGTATGTTACATGCCATACTCAGTACTACTCTGCCATGCGTGCACTCCAGGCTCAAGAGTCCTCGGCCCCCCCGTTGACGAGGGAGGTACACACGAGGAACGGACGATCTAGGATGAATACTTTTGTGAATATTCATCATCTTGCGGGTATCTCTGTCTAATTGGCGCAGCTCATCTACCCTCCATTTTACTACTCCGAGGGAGTAGAGCAGAATCGGAACGGCAAGCATATTAGTTGCAGACACCTTGTTCTTCCCCGAAAGTTCGGAAGATCAAATCTTTCGGAGGCGGTGTTTGTACTTGCCGCGGAGAGGATCCCTTATTTGTGTTACATCTTGATGTGCCTTTGTTGCACACCCAGGTATGTATAGGTCTCTCCGGCATCCAGATGTCTTAGGATGCTTCCGTCTGCGAGCTGCGCATCTTCAGGGAATTCCCCGCATCGTCCTCTCTTGAGGTGGACGACTGCACATTTGTCCAACCCGAACTCCATACCAATTGCCCGCGTATATTCTTCGACCACCCTAAGAGCGTTTTGTAGTTCACGCTCTCCGGAGGCATAAAGTTTAAGGTCATCCATATAAAATAGATGGGTGACCTTATGCCTCCGGTCGCTGGGTGGCCCACATTGATATCCGCGGGTTTGGCGGAGCCCAACAGACAACGGCAGCAGTGAGATGCAGAAGAGAAGAGGACTCAGGGAGTCACCCTGGTCCTCTCCTAAATGCCACCTGCTCTGTCGTGACCCGCTGCGCACCTGATGTTATGGTGAAGCGGGTCTTCCAGAGCGGCAGCAGCTGTTCTATGCATCTCACTAGTGGTGCTGGTACCGCAAGACATTCGAGCAAGTACAACAATAGCTCGTGCGATGTTGTATCAAATGCCTTGCGGTAATCAATCCAGGCCATCGATAGATTCCGCTTGTATTGCACAGAATCCTGTGTAATACAGTGGTCTATCAGCAGGCTGTCCTTGCAACCTGCCATGCCCTTCTTGGCACCACGCTGTTCGTGTATCTGCTGGAAGACCGGATCAACAGACCTCAGTGTCCTAGCATACAAGATACGTGTAAATATCTTGTAGCAGGAGTTGAGGCAAGTGATCGGCCTATAATTCCTCGGGTCGGAAAGATCCCCCTTTTTGGGGATAAGCACAGTACGTCCCTCGACGAACCAGTCCGGAATCTGCTGCCCTTCGTTCAACCATGAGTTGAAAACTCGCGCCAGACGGCGGTGAGTGGAAGGAAATTTCTTCCACCACCAGTTGTTAATGCCGTCTGGGCCCGAGGCAGCGAAGTTCTTGGTACCAACAAGTGCTTGTTGAACTTCCTCCGTACTGATTGCCGGGCACACTTTTTCTGGCTCTTGACGATGTCTGTGGCACAGAGCCTCGAAGTGTGCAATTGATGGAGTGTCGCTATTGAATGGACGCGTCGTTTCGTAGATTCCCTTCCAGAAGGTTTCGACACCTTCTACAGTCGGCGGATTGTCGACAACACGCTGTGGCTCTTGAAAGAGGCGGGAAGGATTCGTATGGAACAAATGGTTTTGTTCCATACTCCTCACTCGCCTCTTTAATGTTTTCTTTATCGCCATGAGCGCTCGGATCCTATCTAGACAGTGCTGCTTGATGGTAAGCATCACTGTCAGATTTAGAGTATGGTGTTGACGTCTTAATCCGGCTGCTATGCGCCGGATTCTGGGAGTAAAAACTCTATCAGACGTCTTATATTCCACCACACTCTGGATCCGAGAAGCGTGTTGTCTGGCCGACTGTATCTTGCCTTCGATTTTTTGTACACGCCGCTTGGCTTTCTCGACACCGTGATTGGTTGACCTCTCACGTTTATTATTACTATTATTATTATATTATTTGTATTGTATATTGTATATATTGTGCATTTTTAAGGTGTTATTTCTTTTGCATACACATACCGTAGTATTCTCGTGTTTTTTGAATTGGTCATAAAAAAATTATTTCTTACCTTCGTTACATATTTTTCGATTAAATCTTTGTTATAATAAATACTTACTTATATTTCAGGCGATCTCATAGGCTACCATCATAAGCATCCACTAACAGGAGGTGAGACTTTGATATACTCTTGTCCTAGGACATCAATGATAGCTATAGAAGAACTATTTGAGGCAATATAATTATTAATATTTAAGTTTTTTAAGATTTCTGTGATTGTTTTGGCATTTATCAACAATTGTATATCTCATAAACTCGATTTATTTTTATATAATACTGCATCTCAATATTTAACATTGAATTAAAAGTTTTAGTTTAACTTTTTTCGTAATATGTTGTAAAATTATAAACATATTATTCTATATTGGTTTATATAATTTTAGTAAAAATTATTAAATTTTTTAAAGTATTAAATTTTTTTAGTTTTCATTTTTCATTAAGTGAATATAATTTAGTTTATTTTCGTGCCTCAATATATTTTATACTGCGAAATAAATATAAAACAAGTCAACAAATCAACAAATTGTTTTATTATAAAATATAAGTATATTGTTTGTTTAATAATAAAACTATATATACAAATATGGTTTTTATTGTATACAATTATAATAACACAATATTTAAACGTATATACATAATAAAAGTTAAAAAATTAGCCATTTTCATTAATAGAAAAAGGCAAACTGATATCCAGAGTATTACGTTTCCTTTTCGCTTTCTTATATCTGTATGCCTAAAAAGAAAATGTATGTTCTAAAAACGGAAATACAGATGTCGATATTTACAAAATATATATAAATAATAATATACACAGTAAGATTTTTTTTTTTTATTTATAGGACATTTTTCGATGAGGATTTTTGTGAAGTTGCGGACTGATTTCTCTGAAAAAAAAACATAGTAGTTAGAGAATTTTCTGGCTAAATTATGAAATAAAAAAATTAAAATTTATTTCGTTTTCATTTGCTCAGTAGGTAAGTAGAATAAAAATAAAAATATTTGTTATTTTATTTGTTAGTATCGTGGCATGTAACACTCGGTTCTCGTCTCAGGGAAGTAGACGTGTAAGCGCCATTCCCCATGAAAAATTTCTGGACATTTTAATAGGCTTATTATTTTAAGGAACTCTTCGTTTACGTTTAATTTTTGCAATATATGTTAGAATATACGTAATTTTAAAAAGAAATATGTACTGGTTGATATTAGTCATTTGGCTAGTTTTCCAAAAGTTAAAAAATGAGGCCCTGTGCAATTTTGTGAAGAAATATATGCGATACAGAAAAATTGCTAAAGTTGAAACGTGTAACAAATGCAACTCTGAAGAAAAAATATGTTTACAAATTCTAAAATAAATAATATAGCATGTGTAATTAGAACGAAAAGTAGTACCGACTTTTTCGCTCAAGCATAGAAATTGTTCACCTATACGTAACCGAAACCAACAACTAGACACGCTTCAAAAATGACCAAAAAGTGCATAATACTCTCTATATTCTGCGAGAACTTTTGCTACCGCTCTGAGCGATTACATTCTCTAGATAGCCATATTAGATCGCTTTCAATGAGATGTTAAATTATATGTTTTTGTGCCCTATCAGAAATAAATACACTTTCTGCTCGCTCAACGGCAAATGTTAATTTTCTGTTCTCAAATGAGAGCGGGAGCCTACCTTCAATGACGATCGTTGGAAAAAATATTTCTTATACTATTAGATAGTATTCAACAATAAAAAAATAATAATTCTTACAAATTTCTAATCTTTTTCTCAATATGGTTAAATACAAAAAAAATATATTGTTGACATCTACACATAATAATTTGTCACTTCAATCATCTCATAGAATAAATGTTAATAAAACGTAATCAGCACGACAAAGTTATTCCTGCTGATAAAAATACAATCCTCTGCTTTTTAAAAAAATCTGGTATATATCATGTTTTGCAAATACATATGTACATAAATGTATTGATATATCATTTTGTTGACGCTGAAAAATACTGTAGCTGTGGACAAGGTGAATAAGAGGTAGGTAATATATCATAATACATGGTGAGTCAATAAGGTGTGGACGGTCATTATCTCATTAACTGTTTGAAAATTGTAAAGGTCATGGCATATTCTAAAATTATTTCTAAATCTACAAGGTGTTTCACATAGTGGTGGCAAACAAATACTCGGATTTTTAAATGGAACAACCTGTATATTTTTATATACAGGTTATGTAGCATACCCTATATCTCTCTTTGACAGTTTTCGAGAAAATGGCGGTTGAAAATGTTATATCAATCATAAATTATTTCATTTTCACATAAAACAAATGAATGTAGGAACAAATTTGTTACGGTTATTTAAGTTTTTTGGTGAGTAAAATTTGATAAAATCATAAAAATTTCCGGCTGAACTGGAAGTACTACGAAAAATGTAATGTAAATTTAAGGTTCAATACAGGGTGTTCCATTAAAAATATCGAAGTAATTTGAGCCTGAAAATCACTCTCCGTAGTATGATGAAACTTTAAATAAATATCTGCTAAGAGTTATTTTAGGTAAATTAAACGAAATTCATTAAAAAAATATCTACGTAATTTGCCTGACAGATTACAAGACAAAATTGATTTACAAAAACCCGATTGTCCTGAAACAACAATGGCATATACCATTGATGATGAAAATTTTAAGCAAACAAAAAATTTAACTACAACTACAAAATAAACCAGTATCCAAACAATCAATACCTAATTATAATTAGAGACCATCATACCCGCAACCACAACAATATAAACAAAATTTACCAGCATCACCTAAGCCATTTTATTACAAGAACATATTTCAAATTGTAACGAAGTGATTTTATTTTATTAAGTTAAGTTAGGTGGCTAGGTTTTGAAAAATATTTTACCCATTATGGTGCTACGCTTTTAATTAATAACAGTTAAATTGTTAATTATAGATAGGTAGTATTGATATGTTTTTATGAACATTCCACGTAGGCCAAGTGGCCGGCAGTAAGCGAAACGCGACGCACGCATTGTGTCCCCGGCACCCTTATGCCCGCGCTAACATGAGGGAGGCCGAGACTGAAAATAATTAAATTAGTTTCCGTCCAGCTACTCAACGAGGAACCACGCCGGCCAGCACAGTAAGTAAACTCGTGAGTATAAGGATATATTGGTATTTAAATTTCATGCGGAATTATTCTAAGTCGATGAACGGGTGACGTAGTTGTAATAACCCGCGCATGACTACCGTATCTCATCCTACTTCTGCGTTTTAGCAGTGTTTAGTACCATGAGGATTTTTACAATCAAATTAGTTCCCGTCTGAGCTCCAACCGAAGCACCACTTGGATAGTAAGTAAACTTGTGAGTATAGAGGTACATAGGTATCCAAAGGTAATTGCGAATTTTTCTAAGTCGATAAACGGTGACGTAGTTGCAATATTTCGCGCATGACTACGGCGCTCCTCCTACTTCTGCTTTTTGGGCAGAGTTTAGTAGCTTGAGGATTTTGCAGAGTATCCGAGAACAGTCCGTTGCTGCCGCCCGTACCGTCCAGACGTGCCGACCCCGACCGCTCCAGAGAGGAAGCCAGCACAGGATCCGGAAGTAGGTAGCAAGGTTTGATAAAGGTTTGGTAAATAATCGGTATTACTTGGCTGGTGAGTACTTTCCGGGCTTTATTTTTTTTAGAGTTAGTGAACCGTGAGCGCTAAACGTATCCGCCTCATATCCTTCCTTAGAACGGGAGAGCGGCCGAAGGTTGGAAATAAAACCGCGTTCCACCGCTTCATTCACCGGCGTACCGTATCGCACCGCTTGACCGCCCGCTTACTGCCCCGCTTGTCCGTAATTAAGACCGTAGTAGTATAAGACCGCTTGTAGAATAAGACCGTTTGTAGTTAAGACCGTTGTAGTATAAGTTGTAGTTACTAAGGTGTATATAAAGTGTAAATAATAATTAGTGTGTAGAATAAATGTACATATATTGAATGAGAGTGTGTTCCTTAACTGTAATATGTAAGTTCCCTTTTTCCCGACCCCTGGCTTAGCCGTATCTTCACTGCAGTTGCCCGGCCTCTATCGTCCCGCCGATAGAGTAAAGTGGTGTTTCTGCACTCTAAACAGAAACTGGCGCCCGAGATCTCCGTACAGTGTGCACCGCCGTAGTGTTGGGCGTCAAAGTGACACTTCTGCTCTTGGGTAGAGCAGCGAAGTACGTCACAAAATTTAAAATTAATATTTTCAAGATTAAGAGAATCAAATTTAAAAACTCACTTAGATGTCTGAATTTTTAACAAATAATGTTGAATTTTTAGGACACGTGATTACACCCCAAGATATTAAACCAAATCCAAATAAAATAATTGCGGTACAAAAATTTCCTATACCTAAAACAGCAAAAGAAGTTAAATCTTTTCTTGGTTTAGTAGGATAATATCGTAGATTTACAAAGAACTTTGCTCACATTACTAAACCTTTGACAGAATGTTTAAAGAACGAAAAAATTTTTCATACACCTGAATTTATAGAAGCTTTCGAAAAATGTAAAATCCTTTTAACTAATGCACCTATTTTACAATATCCTGACTTTTATAAACCATTTATACTAACAACCGACGCATCTAACTTTCCATTTCCGGTATCCTCAGTCAAGGCCCTATAGGCCAAAATCTACGTATGCTAGTAGAACCCTAAACCCTGCTGAACAAAACTACTCAACAATAGAACGTGAGTTATGTGCAATCATAAATTTTTGTAAATATTATCGCCCAATACTATTCGGCAGAAAATTCACTATCGTAACAGACTATAAACTCTTTCAATAGCTTTTTAAAATGAAAGAACCAAATTCGCGCTTGGTTCGTTGGAGATTGAAACTTGAAGAAGACGACTATAATACAGTTTATAAAAAAAGGCAAAAACAACACCAACGTCGACGCTTTATCCCGTGTAGAAATTAACGAATTAGAAAATGATTCATTTATCGCAAACGCTAACGATTTAGATCAAAATTAAATTAATAACGATTTTTTGGAGAATTCCATAGGTAATAGTCCCCCTGATCTTTATACAGATATCCCAGACTTTAACCCAGTAGATATTATACCTTTAGTAAATAGAACATCACCTAAAATTAATGTTATCCAAAATATTTTATTAAACCAACTTGACAATGACAATAGATAAAATAGTGATAATTAAACTGTACATATTTTAGAAATAAAAATATCAGAAAAACCCCTAAATTATTATGAAAATCAAGTGATTTTCTTTGTAAAAAATAATGTAACTAGAATAATTATTACGCAAAGAACAAAATTACATAATGACGAAAAAACTAAACTTTACATAACTTTGCCATCAGATAATCTAGAGGAACATCTAACCAAAGTTATAAAGGAATTCCTTGCACCTAAAACATTACATCCACTACATTTTAGAAGCAAATCGAAAGAAACAATAATTAACATGTTGTTTTAAAAACTCTAATTTGAAACTTGTCGATTGTGCTACTACTTTGCGAGATGTAGAAAAAAAGGATGAGCAGTTAGAAAAACTAAAATATCATCACGAGGGAAATTCAACTCATAAAGGCATAAACAAAACCGTAAAATCAATCTTAAAACCTTATTATTGGCCAGATATTAATAATGACGTAACAAATTAACAGTAGTAGCCGATTTAGACAATAAAGTACAGACTTCAAGTAACTGTACTTATCATAAAGCAAAAATAAAACCAGAAAGTTAACAGAAAAATCTATTGTTACAGATGATGCTGCACCTGGTACTTCTACCACTAATAATTAGCTCGACTACTGCAGAAGACGTACAATTACATGACACTGACAACACAATACTTCCTTTCTCATATGGTCCCGCTAAAGTAACATTACGAAAATATGCCTGTCTACACCTAATTGACATAAATCCTATAATAAACTATACTTTAACACCAAAACCTAAATTAGACAATATATCTTTTTATATTGATTACTGCAAAAGGGATATCGGATTAAAACTATTTAATCATATAAAGTTGGCAATCTATAATATAAAACAAAAATTGAATAACGTTCAACAACACTTTAGACAAAAACGTGGCTTAATTAATATTATAGGCAATGCAGAGAAATGGTTATTTGGAACCTTAGATTCCTCAGACGGAGAAAATATCTATAAAACTCTTGAGACTTTGGAAAACAATCAAAATCAATTACAGGAAAATATGATAAAAAACGTTGACCTAACAAAAAATATATTTTCAGAATATAATGAAACTTTACGGGCTGACTAATAATCAACATTCGATTGAAAATAAAATTAATAAACTTATAAATAAAATAAATAAACTTTAAAGTATTAATGGAATTTGGGAGTTACTAAGTTCGATCAATTTAATAGCTTTAACTTGTCATACATTAAATGGAATTTTAGACAACTTAGAAAACGCAATTTTGTTTGCATAATTAAACATTTTACACTCATCTATAATACCGATGGATAATCTAGAAATTTTAATAAAAGATATTCAGAAATATTTGCCAAATTTTAATAATATGCAATCTTATTACAGGATAGCTAGTACACAATTATTCTATAAAGAAGGAAAATCATAACAGCAATCCATTTTCCGTTAGTAGAAAAAGAAAAATATGATTATTTTAAACTTTTTCCTATCCCGAAAGACCAAATCATAATACTCAAAAAACCCTTCTTATTAATTAGTCCTTTGAAAGAATATTTTATGAACAACGAATGTCTTGAAATAGAAGATAAATATATCTGCCACCCGGATAACCTGACTGGACAACCAGAAAACTGCATTGCAAAAAATTCTGAAGAATAGAAATAATAAATGTGAGCTATCTACAGTTTTTCTACACAAGTAGAAGTAATTAATCCAGGACACCTTATTGTCATACCTAATAATAAAACCACTATTCAAAAATTCTGTAAACAAGATGTATTTTTTAAGTATCTATCAACCAACCTTAATAATAATACCCGAAAATTGCTCAGTTATTATTTATGATGAGAAACAAAAATATCACAAACCTTGAACATTCCATGAACAGTTGAGATTAAAATTGAAATTTCAAATTCATCATACATACAGACATAAAGACTACACCTGCAAGAAATCAACCTGGATAAAATCTCTAAAATAAAAACAACTTACAATAAAATGAAAATTAAACCACTAAAACATTATGAGAAAAACGAATCTAGCTTAACAATTATTATGATAATTATTGTTTTATTAATTATTGTTGTTGTGATTAAAGGATACTTTATATTTAAATACAGAAGTACTATATCCAGATGCACTATCGCTACTGAAAGTATGGTAGTAGAAACCACCCCAAATCCGGCGTCAACAAGGATTGCACCCTTGTTCCGATCTAGGAAGGGAGGAGTAATATTATTGTAATAAATGCATATTGTTTGTATCAGCACTTGCCATACTCTTCAAATTTATAGTATATATACCTTTGAAACTATAAACAGAGTCAGTTACTATCATTCCTTTGCTGTTACTAGACGAATTGCTACTAGTTTGTTTGTGCTCATTTTCAACTTGTGAAAACTTGTTTTTTAAAAACCTAGTTCGAGTTTAAAGACATTTAATTTGCAGAGAAAGGAGAAATATCGCTAGTGTCGGATAGAGTCGAGACAAACTGATTTGCATTGAAAGCGCGAAGTCTAGACCATTGCGCATCCAAGCCCAAGAGGATAGTTTATTTGTACTAACTTCCAGGCCTCTCAGAGTTGAACCCAATTCTGCAGCGTGTTCTCTACGTTGATTTAATATTTATGCAGGGGGTTACACAGAAAATCTTAAACATAAAACCATTCCCACCTACATTGCCTGTGCCGGTGGCGGGATTCGAACCCGCAGCTGCGATAGAAGTTTGCTGTCACGCACTCTAGTGAGCCTGTATGGTGCTGGTTTGTTATTGCATAATACACCTCTAGAGAAAAGGGATAAAACTAAACAAAATACTTTATTTTTCTTTAGTCTCCTTTTAAAAATATCAATATATACTCGGGCGATACCTACTCGGTTTTCGGATTTTTTTTTGTTTGGAAGCAGCCAATACCTGTTTACTGTTTATCCTATTTACAAATATTTTTCATCTTTGTGTGTATACAATGAAAACTTTTTCAAAATAACCGTTCAGTGTCATAAAATAGTTAAGTGTTGTATGTTGCGCAGAACGACCGCAGACAGCAAAAAGCTCTTTTAAAAATATTTGGTTAAATATTTCAATATTTTAAAATTATTTTGTAAAATATTTTAAATATTGTTACAATATTATGAAAATATTTTGGCGGACTAATTTTTTTGTCATTAATGAAATGTTAAATAAAGATTTACGGAAATGCTACTGAATTATTTTGAAAATGTATTGTAAAGAATGCTAATATACATAAGAAATTTTAATTTATTGCTGATTTCATACCCTGGGCTATGAAAAGCCAATCGCGGCATTGAACCTGCTACCTTTTCCGCCTAGTTAAACAAGCACTAAATTCATTTTGTATTAACTTACTTGAAAAAACCTCTGCCTCGGTGAGTCTCGAACCTACTATAGATACACTTCTTACCTGAACCCACTCCACCATTCGTACTACATTGACTATTTAGTAAATAAGGAGGTACTTGTTAAAGTTTGCTCAAATATCAAGTTATTATTTTAGTTATATTATATTGTATAATATTTATAAATCATTTTAATTGATGAACTTTATTGATTAGTTAAATTCGATGTCCAAGTTCATTCGTTTTAGATGAGATTATAATATATTAAGTATTAAGGTCAGTAAGTGTTCTTTACTGGTTGAGGATATGTTTGGAGATCAAGATCTCCAAAACATCCGAAATCAGTAAGACACTTAATGACAGCAGTGCTTATGACATTTTTTGCACGCTCAAATATTGAATAAATTTAATTAAAACGAAATAATTTAGTATTTTAAAAATATATAAAACAAACAAGTCGCAAATGAAAAAATTTTCGCTTTGGTTACCATGAGACCGAATATTTAATGTCAAGTGACATCTGCTGTCATTAGAAATTTCTCCAAGATAAGATTTTTGCCACAACTTAAGCTTCTTGTAAGTTATGATTCAAGAAAGTGACGATTCAGACTTAGAAATTACTTGACAAGTAGGATGCTCAGCCATTTTAATAGTTGTTCAAATTGTAATTTTAATTTTGATTTTTAAATTTCTATATTCATTAGTTAGGAGGCGGTAACCTCCTGATCGGTAAGTAATCACTTACTGATCGCTAATTCAGTAAAGGTGTCAGCTAATTAGTAAAGGTGTCACATTACTTGAGCGTGCAAAAAATTATTAACGTAATGGTATTTAAATTAATTTTACATAAATATTACAAAAAAAAATGACAGAAAATCTTTTAATAATATATATATATATATATTTTTCTTTTCTTGACCGTTAATATCAAATAACATCTGATAGTTTTTTTTTTGTGGGCATTTCGGTCAGGTATTACTAATTTTATTATTTTTTTCTAACGTTTCGGTTTCTTACACCATCATCAGAGAATCTATTAATTATTAGGTATTTGTTTTAAATTTTGTTACATGCTATTGGATTGTCTGTTTTAACGAAGTTACGTAGTTCGTGTGTTACAGGTCGGCATGGCGTAGCGATTATAGTCCGTGTTTCACGTCCTTACATGTTTTTTTTGTTTTTTTTTGTTTTTCATTTTTATTAATTTATTTATTTTCTTGTAATATTATTTATTATGAAAAATTTATAATTAAATTTAATATACAAATGTCTATACACTGAATAAGTATCGGGAATTAATTATTTTATCTGCAAAATAATTTTCTGTTCGGTAAACTGTGAATAGCATATCGTGGCTTTGCTGATCAAATTATAATTTTTGCTGGTGAATTCCGGATTTTGCTAAAAAAAATATTTTTGATGTTAAATTTCATATTTGCTGGTCAAAAAAATTATTTTATAGATCAAATATTGCTTGTAATCGATTAATTTCAATAATTCACTAACCGATATTCGCTATCTTTAAAGTCATTCTTAAAATAAAAGAAAAAACTACAAAAAACTAAATTAATATGGTAAATTGAAATATATTTAATATAATAATCACTATCACAGAAAAAATTGGATGAAAATTTACAATAACATTCGACACAAATATTTCTTTGTGCATTGTACCTATATTTTCTAAGAAAAGACGAAGTAGCATGTCATATATTTTAATATTTTAATAATATTTTATAAACAATTTAAAATATTTTGAAAATATTTGTATGAAGATGAATATAAAATACTTTCATTGAATATTTTCAAAATATTTTTTATAACTCAAAATATTTCAGCAATATTGAAAATCATTATAAAATATTTAAAAAAAGTTCTATGCTGTTAGAGATTTTTTAAAAGCTTCATAGTTCTTTTCGTAGTTCATATATGTAACTCATGTGCGTATTATTAAAATGGGGTATAAATAATTAACGGCATCTTAATATATGAGAACATATACAAATATTTTCTTAAGAGCATTATAAAGCAAGTGAAATAATCTGCAACAGACGTAACTGATTTTTGATTATAGAGAGTGCCGGGCTTTACTAGTATAACTACTGCCGAGGGCTGTTGTCAAAACCGTCGAACTACATCGAATAGAGAAAGAATGATGGAGTGACGTATTCATTTTCGGTCAGATCTAAATTTCTTTTTTTGGTTTTTTAGGACTATAAAATGAAAAATTAAGTAATTTCAGTATCAATACAAAAATGCTCAATTTATTTTCAAAAAAAAAATATAATTATAAAATAAGACGGGAGTGATCTTGATATCGTTTTACGTCATACCCACTACAAGCCATGCACCATGGGCGTTAATTAAATTTAGAAATTTGAAATTCATCGACGCAATGTAATAAATTGATCTAGAAACGGCACAATCTCTTTATAAATGCAATAGGCCCCTCCGTCATGTTCGTCTAATCTGCTGTGATAACCACCGCGGCACCTTTTCCTTTCTGTAACCCCTGTGCTATATGTTAAAAAATAGATATAATGAAATTGATATAAATATGTAAATGTATACGAGTATATCATACTGTGTGAAAAAAATTGTCTTACTGATTGGTACATCACCAAAGCCATGCAACCAAATTCAACCGAATTAAATAATACTACTTACCGAATTGAATAATAGTTTTTTCTGTCATAAGTTTTGATGCTGACAACCTCGCTGACGACCAACAGCTCTGCCACTTCTCAAGTTTTACCGTCGGGAGCTAATAGTCCCCTAGATCCCCGTTAAAGCCGGCATTGCTTATACATCTTGTGACATACAATGTGTCCAAAAAGTATTACACAAATTCATTTTCAGTTAGAATAATTATTTTACTAAAAAATCCCGAGACAGGTCAATGTTTGATTCTAATTGCGCATATTTTGAAGTTGAGTATCCACTTATAGGGTGGTCCGTGTTCAAGTTATGGCATCATCGAATTTTTTTTTTTTCAGCAAACCATCCCGCAAACATCCATTTCTGGGGCATTTTTTTTGTTCCGAAAGTAGCAAAGTGAAAGGTATTTTTGACAACTGGTAATTGACATGTCAGATTAATCGAATAATCGTATGCACAGAGAAATTTACATGGAGACAACCATAACAATCAAGTAACAACGCTTAGTTTTGTCATCATTTATTATACGATTTCGAAATAAGTGGTTTTAAGCCAAAAATTATGGAAAGCAATATAAAAAACATGCCAGACGAAATTTTTGGAGCTGCGCGGTTCAGGCTACCATGCAGTTATTGCCCAAGTCAAAACAGATATGAAAATGTCTACCATTTGTTCGAAATGTGGACTAGTATATGTTTAACTTTTTTATTTCGAGATGGTTGCCGAAAAAAATTGTGTATGAAACTCATCCGGGAAGTTTTTTCTGGACTCGCAGACAGGAAGTATGCGAGTTCAGAAAAATATCACTTTCCGGATTTGTTACATAAGCAACTATTGAATGAAACGTAATATATTTTTCTAAACAAGTGGAAAGTGAAAGAGAAAGAACAATAAATTAGCATTCCAAATAACCCACATTTGACCCATTTAACTCAGCTGTTTTGGCTCTACAGTATTTTCAGTAATATATTTTTTTATTATAAAGTATTACACAAATTTATTTTCAACAGGAATAATTATTTTAACTAAAAATTCCTTGACAAGAGTAACTTTTTATCCTAACTGCGCATATTTCGAAATTGAACTCCAACTTACAGGGTGGTCCATGGTCGTCGAATTTTTTTCAATGAAAGTTACTACTTTTTTAAATATGGGGAAAGTACATTAAATTTGCATTCCAACTGGTATTTGTACAATAACAAACATTTAACTCGAATACGGACCACCTTGTATGTTGGAGTTCATATTCAAAATATGCTCAATTAAGATAAAAAATGCTCGCCTCGGGATTTTTCATTAAAATAATAATTAGCTGAAAATGAATTTGTGCAATAGTTCATGGACACACGGTGTATACAAGATGTATAAGCAGTGCCGGGGAGCTATTATCTCTCGGCGGTAAAACTTGAGAAGTGACAGACGAGAAAATTTACCTTTAATTAGGACTACAGACAGTAAATGGACTTTATTTATATATACAAGATGTTTCAGATACGTGACATAGTGTAATGGAAACAGAGCACACTTAGCTAAGTCCAAAACACTCCTAAACATACCCTTGAATGTTAACCATTTTTGAGATACTAGGTGTTTTATGATTTTAGACTAAAACTGTAGTTGGCCATATTTCATAAATTAAAAAATTATTTCGGATTTTTTTTTTATTGAAGTTATGAAAAATAAGTCGTTTTGGTAAAAATGTAGCGGAGAACCTAGGAATTTGTTAATAATAAATGTTAATTAACGAAAAACCTATGAATAATGGCAATATAAATTTGAAAAAGTTAAAATAGAGCTCTTTGTAGAACATTTCATTCTCTACAACTTTGTAACATTTTTGTCGTATTTCTTACGGTTTTCCCGGTGTTTCTCTTGAAAAGTCGCGGATCACTTTTTTTTTAATTTAAACGGTTTTTGCATAATCCCTGGGCCGGCCGCTCCAGTGTGAAATTTTTGTTTATGTGTTATCGTTTCACATTTTCCATAACATAAATCATAAATCGTGACTATTTTTTTTTTAAATTTCGAACTAAGTATTCTTGCCGTGAAACGATATTAAGCAATTATTTGAATACATACCGGGGTAACATCGCTGGAAAGGTTTACTTCTACTTCGAATAGATTTTTCTTTTTTGCTTTACTTGGACTGGTTGTTACTGAAAAACACGAAAATACTTAATAAAAAAACATATTTCTAACGTCATGACCATAATTAAATAACTACGGTATAATAAAAAACATAACACATAAATTAGACCTCCCCCAAATACAGTAGCAGATGTGCGAAAGGGAACTACATTGAAAAAACATGAATTCACAAAATAATGTGTTTAGAGAAGATACATTTAACGTGGATTGGTCAATTGCACAGTTATTATAGGAAGGTTTGTTCCAACAGCACTTCGAACTAGTTTGAAACCGTCAGAAATATTCATCCTGTTAAGTGTTAATGTAAATACTAAATCCTTAGCGTATAAGAGGCAACTGGGCAAATATTTCTGACGGTTTCAAACAGTTGGAACAAACCTGGTGGAACATGAGAGAAAGTTTCTACAAGGGGAGCCACTAAAAACCTCCCTCAAAATTTAAGATGATGAATTTAAAAAAAAAGTGGGTTTTCCAACTTTTTTAAACATATTAGTCATATAAAAAAACTCACCCATATATGAAACACATTAATGACGCGGACAGAATAGATGAATAGGCTGCAACGACAAATTCATAATTCCATTAATACTGCAAAAAATCGGTGGGGTGAAAAATTAGAGGCGCTAAATCCTTAGGACAACTTACTTTGGAGACTGGCTAAAGCTTTAAAATGTACGAGGGACGCGATGACAACCTTGTAAGAACAAAATGGCCGTATTCACTCGACGGACAGATAAAAAACCAATCATTTGACTGTCAAATTTGAAAATATTCATAATTAAAATGATCCCAATAATTTAGAATATGATTGCACAGGAAATGCAGCAAATCAATTCATAAACGGCCATGAAGCCCAAATTTCACTGTTGAGACAGCAATTTTTAAACATGACCATGACCAAACCCAACGAATTAGCGCATATCAAAACTTTAGTGCAATTTATGTCTGTCAACAATGTTGTCCTGCGTCGGTAGCACCTCGTGAAAATGTGCTGTGGTTGTCCCTATTTTGAAGCCCAATAAAAATTTAAAAACGTCGACTGCTACTGACCCATCTCATTGCTTTCGGCGTTGACAAAGATGGTGGGGAAAGTCATTCTGATTAGAATACATGCTGTTCAGGATGACCTCTTAACCAAGATGAATATCAGTTCAGATTCAAGTAGGGATAGCTGATTCAAACATTTTCATGGATCAATTCCAATCTGATTCAGTCCAGGCAAATACCTAGCCCAAAGATCAGTTCCAGTTCCTAGTCGGGGCCAGCCTATTCGCTCTTTGAGTGAGTCAGATTTTTTAGGGCTGGTAAAAGACTGGAGGAGTACTCATTGAGCGTGTCGGACTTGTGCCTTCAACCAATTCAATCTCATCCGTGCATTTTTATAGGAATTGAACATATAATGAAACATTATGTTTTCGCTATACCTATCTAAATACTATCTGTTTAAATATTTTTTATTTTGTTTATCAGAAAATGTTTGTTTTATTTACAAGAAAAGTATTTGTTTTTTATAAATGCACCACTATTCCTACTAATTTATTATATACTTACCAGACAATATTTTTTGTATAACATAAATAAAAATGTATCTATTTTACATGTTAAAAAATGATTTTCTTTTAAGTTGATATGTTTTCATTAACATACCTAGAGTAGGTATATTATTTATTTATTTGTTATATATCTGACATTTCCTAGCGTGTCTAGTCAACAAAACCGAAATGTGCATCGTACACATAGCCGGCGAGGTCTCGAGTTGTAGTTTGGTGTATTCTTATAATAAATAAGTTTCCGAATATTCCGAATCATCAACATCATACCAGCCACTCCAGCTAGTCGGTCTCCGTTTCTGTAAGTCTGTGTGTACTAAATAACTAGTTCAGTTTTATTTAGTTGGAGAGTTCAACCAGTCCACATGATAAAGAAAGTCCGCATTACAGAACTCTAGCGGCCGGCTGGACTCGGAGTACTCGGACTGACACTGCAACCAGATTCTGAACACTCAATTCGATAGCAATTTGTCGTAGTAAGAGAGATAAATAATATAGTTCGGTAAGGCAGAAACAAGAATACGTACACCGAATTCGTACGAATTGAGGTTAGAATCTGGATGCTGATTTAATTATCAGTTGGGGTCAGTTCCATTAGTCCAACCTGCCGGACCTGTTCCAAAGTATCAGTTCCAGTATTGGTTAGCCATCTCTAAATTCAAGAAGGGACGAAACAAGCAGCAGGTCGTCAGGATAGTAAATGACATCAAGTTGTAATAAAATCTTTAGATATTGTGAAGACATTTGATATGGTCTTGATCCCGAGACTTATTTATAAGCTACAGTACTACCACTTTCTTGATCTTGATTCTCACCTGAGCAGCAGAACGCTTCAGGTTCGAGTGAATAACACACTTTCAACATCGCAGGACATTCGTGCGGGCATTTCACTGGAGTTAGTACTCGCACCAAAATTATTCATTTGTATGTCTCTGCTTTCCCTACTTTCTCTGACACATAATTCGCAAGCGGCGAATTGGCTGTTAAAGGCTCACATGACTTACACGACGACATATTCATATTCCCACATATCACAAAAACATACTATGATCATTCCATCAATATCGCCTGCAAATATTGAAAGTACTCTGTATATGCACAAAGTAGAAGAAATATGTGCACATACCCTGCATAACTCGGGATTTCGCCCTTATTATTTTAATTTACTAATGCATTAATGGTTACCTAAAATAAAACAAGTCTCAAAACAAATACATATATTCGCAATAAGCATGGCATGTGACTCTCCTTCTAGGGTGGGGAAGCATATAATTTACTAGACAATAAATAATCAAAGAACTTAGAACTAAACCAACTCATAAGACAATAGAGAAATTAATAACTTAACGCTAAAATGTAGAGCTCACTTAATCCGTTCTGTTAGGCGCCACATTTTTTTTAAAGTTTTTGTACCAAAATTTTTATTTAATAAAAAAGTTCACAGTTACCGAAAAAAAGGAAAACGGGTAATTATGTCTATCGGTCTCTCAGTACGTAAATGCTGCTGTTAAGGGACAGAAATTCAACTAGCTTTGTGTTTAAAGTTCATACTCACTGTACGATTTGCAAATCAATAATGTATAACTTAATTTCTCTCCTTACTCAAAAACTCATCTTCCAGAGAGCAACTCCTTAGCGTGGGAGCACCAAAATTATATCTCCTCAGCTTGGGCAAACTAGCAACAACTTCGTACGCACATTAGGTGAAATTCCCCAGCCAACACAACCTCCCTCTAGCTCGTCGCTCGGCTTAGTCCCTTACCATACCACAAGCACTCCCCAAAAAGTTCGTACCAGCCCGCACCAGGTACCATGTGTCTCGCCGCAGTATTCAGTAGCGTCACTATACGGGGTAAGTGTTTTGTTGGAAATTATTTTAAGCAGATCTGGAATTTAAAGAATAACACCAATCGTCGTATTTAATTTACGGCGAATGTGCTACAAGTTATTAATTTAAGAAACCGAACCGTTACATCTGTTACCTAAAATGAACGTATGTATGTCATACTATGAGTCAATTTTTATATAAATTGTATATATGAGACTGTACAGAGTATATTTTAATCATACACCATAAGAATATTAAATAAATAGGAACGAGCACAGTATATGCAAAGTATATTTGAGGATGAATATACATAACTGTTTATTCATATGGTTTACGCATATACTTAGTATGTTTTGTGCTATGTGGGTCACGACTAGAGATTGGGAGACAGCGATACATTCCAGAGACAACTTTTACTTATGTATGTATGTAGACGGAATATTACCTATATTGTAAACACCTAATAAAACATTCCCAAACAATAATAAATGATAAAATATTCTTATGTTGGTATTCTGCAATAAATCTGTTTTATATATAAAAATGGGAACAAAACATTAAAGGTTTTTATCAGATAATTGGATGGCTTGCTGCTATAAAAAACAGTAACTTACTGACCGTCACCTTAAGGAGAAAATACTTCATAGATATAAGCAAATTGCACCCGCTTGCGAGGTCGCTTATTTATCACGTTTACGCCTACTGCCCTATGTGAAAATATATAAACACCTCTAAGTAAATGGTATTTATAACACTTTTATGTGAATATCAGGTACATAACGTAAACAGCCCAGCAAACACCGATCACTGGCCTATCACTTATAAATTACCTATATGCCTTTATTAAAGCAATGGGACAGTACTGGCAAGGAGCGCTAAATTAATAAATAAATGAAACACCGGCCAGTATTCGGTCAATGAACAGTTTGCCAATATTGACTGTACATTCAATTTTTTACATTTATATTTTACATGACAAGTTACACCTTTTTGAAATTTGCACATGAATCTAAAATAAAATTTCAAAACGGTGTAACTTTATAGAAAACCAATATTTTTTGATAAAATTTGGTATCTGTCGTTATATTTTCTACCTGATTCTGGAAAAAAATGTTTTGCAAATATTTTACAAATCGTTTAAAAAATAACATTTGAGGCTTACAATTTTCCAACTTTTTTTCGCAAATTTCAATCGCAATTTTTTTCTGCAATACTTCTTCATTTAGTCTTGATATTTACGCCTTAAAGTATCGCTTGGGTCCCATATTCCAATACTAAGATATGACATAGTCTAAATTTTACCAACCGTAATTAGTAAAAACAGTCATTAATTTATGGTTTGTTATGTATTTTCACTAGCGGTGAACTTAAATAAATGGACTGGACTTTAAAGCACTGTTCTTTATTTTATTATTTAACAGACGATTAGGGCACATTAACTTACTAACTTTTACAGTACCTTCGAAGTGACATAAAAAACACGACTACTTCACCTCTTACTGTTACTAACCTTAACGTTGCCCTTAAGGAGTTTTTACAGATTAACATTAAGCATGGTTCACAACATTCTCCTCCTTCTTACAAAATAGTACCTTACATTAATCTACAAAATCATAAATTTAATTTAACTGGTGCTTTGATTAGTCTACCAGAACGAGTAACTTGTGAAGCTTTGGAAGTACAAGATGTTTCACCTGTAGGTGGCAACTATTTAGGATTGTTAAATAAGCACTCAGTGACAGCAGGTTTACTTATTTGTACTTCCATAACCTCATTATCGGGTGGCTTCAGAATAACATAATTTTCATTTTTGTTTTGATTTGATATATTATAGGGTATACCGTCACCCTTGGGGGTATTTTTCACAATCGGGACTTGAGACACAAACTCTCTTTCAGTTGCACAAGGAGTAACACTATCACTACCTGGACTAACCATTTCATTGTAAACACTTGATCGGATATCGTTAGCATGCACATACTTTATTGATTCACCTATGTGAACTAAGTAAGTGGAGTGACTTATTACTTTAATTTTACTTTTGCCATAATTTGGTTTGTGTATTTTTTACATATACAACTTCATGTAATGAAAACCACTTAATTTGTGAACCATGTTTTTATTAATCCATGATGGTTTAAGCAATTCAAATCTAGTTCTGGGTCTTGTCTTAAACAAACTTTCTGCTAGAGAAATTACAGTTATAGTAGAGGGGTAGTTCTGCAAGTGAACAAAAAGTTTAATAAACGACAAATCAGTAAATCTTTACTTCCCATAGTAATTTAACAAACCGAGATAAGACTTTAGTTGTGTTAAATTTTAGAGAAGGAGCTTTTTGATACCACAATTTTTCTTTCGTTGGAGGAATTCCCTCTGAATCTATAATATGGCCTAAAAAGTGAACATTCTCTTTATAAAATATACACTTATTTTGGTTTACCTTGACATTATATTGTTTAAGACGTTTTAAAACCGATATGACATTTTCATGACACTGTTCTAATGTAGAACCGTAAATCAAAATATCATCTAAATAGCACTTAACATGACTAAGACCAGATACAATCGTTTCTATTATTGATTGAAAAATTCCTGGCGCGGAGCTTATTCCATAAATTAATCTGTTGTCTCGGAATAATCCCATATGTGTATTTATAGTGAAAAACTCTTTAGATGACTCATTAATTTCTAATTGTTGATATGCTCTTTTAAGGTCTAAAACTGTGAACAATTTGTTTCCATTTAAACTGGCAATATCTTAAGGTCAGGGTAAAACACAATGATCGCTATCTATTACTCGATTTAAGGTTTTTTTTTTTAAATCTACACAGATCCTCTTGGGCACTACTACAATCGGACTAGCCCACTCACTATGACTTACTTTTGACAAGATACCAGATTCTACCATATTGGACAATTCTATTTCAACTTTTGGTTTTGATGCATAGGCCATTTTATAGGCTCTGTGAAATATTGGAGTGACATTATCCTTTAATTTTAAATCAACTCTGAATTTTTTTTATACACGAAGTTGGTTCTTCATAAAATAGACATTAAAAATTATTTTTTATTTCATCAATTAATTGTTTACGTTTAATTTCGAACTTTTCATTACGGACCTGACTTGATTCATCAGAATGCACAAAATTAAGACTATCGGACGTGACTGTAACATTCATATTTATAAATTTTTTCCAACCAGGGTTAAGAATATTTAACCAGTTTCTACCCAACAAGGGAATAAACTTTGTTTTACTATTTAGGATCGTTAATGGTAAATAATAGCCTTTACCCTGATATTCTACACTAACATCAATTGACCTTCAATAGAGACATTTTCACCGGTGACTACTTTAAGCTTAAAATTAACAGACTCTATTTTAATTTTAGAAAACAATTGTTTGTAATCCTCAATGTGTATAACTGATCGGCATGCTCCCGAATCAACTTCCATTACAATAAGTATACCTTCGATAGGCAATTCTACATAAAGACTATCATTTTTCTTAGACTTAATATTTAAAAGATCACCACAATCTTCATTTTCCTGTAACCAACCCAACTCTAATGGATCATCCTCAGAGTCAGCTTGGACTTCTTCATCTTCACTTTCCAATCCATGTATCCTGTTCTTACACATCACAGATTTTGCTGTGTGCTCCATTTGATGACACGAAAAACATTTACAATTTACTGCTGGGCATTTACTATCGTCGAAGTGGACCCGTAGACATCTTTTAAATTTTTTCTTATTAGACATTTGACTAGATACTCTATTTTGACTGCTAAATAACTTCTGATTTTAACTTGATGATTTATGGTTACTACAATTTTTCGGTTTACTTCGGTTTCGCTGATAGCTTATTTTATGCGCCTAGATAGCCTCTGGTCCCATAATCTTGACTTGACCTTCAGCTAACTCCATTCCTGCTGCTATCTGATACGCCTTTTCGAATGTTAAATGGTCTTCTGTGAGTAATTTTCGTTTGATTGATTCTGCACGCATACCACAGACAAACTTATCTCTCAAGGCATCATTAAGAAAAGATCCAAACTCGCAATATTTTGCTAAGCTTTTCAGCTTTACAGAATAACTCCTAATAACTTCATTTACTTCTTGGTTAGCACTATAAAAATTATATCTCTCTGCTATTAAGATCCTCTTGGGACTATAATGACTAGCCAGCACTTGTTTTAGTTCCTCATATGACTTTTCACGGGGTAGTGTAGGAGCTAACAAATCCTTTAAAATGCCGTATGCCTCACACCCAATTAAAGTAAGGAACAATGACACGTTCTTGCCTTCAGTGACCTCATTACTGGCAAACAACTATTCGATTCTTTCCAAGTAGGTAATTATATCAGAGTTCTTATGACTAAATGGTTCAATGGTTCCAATAAGAGACTTTTTTCTTTTGACTTGACTTGACTTTGTATGACTCGAGATTTCTACAGACTTCACTAATTTCAGCCTTAGACTTAGAGACTCCCTGGAACTTTTATTTTTTTAAGACAAGCGAGCGCCGAGGAGGCACATGGTGGATCTTTCGACTCGTCGCCAAAATATTGTTATGTATGTATTTTCACTAGCGGTGAACTTAAATAAATGGACTGGACTTTAAAGCACTGTTCTTTATTTTATTATTTAACAGACGATTAGGGCACATTAACTTTCTAACTTTTACAGTACCTTCGAAGTGACATAAAAAACACGACTACTTCACCTCTTACTGTTACCAACCTTAACGTTGCCCTTAAGGGTTTTTACAGATTAACATTAAGCATGGTTCACAACATGGTTGTTAATTACTAATTAGGTAATAAAGTAGTGTTAGTGTTACCTGGATTTTCAATCAACAAATCTACGATTTAACGTGTCTGTAGGTATAGCAAACACGTAACAATTTGGAGTCGGAAGTGGATTGGAAGATAAATTTCCGGAATATTCGAGAAGGTTCTACAATATTCTTTGCAGGAGTTAGTGGTAACACGGAGAATTAAGCTACTGGACAGTGTTGGAGGACTATTTCTGGAATGAATAGTGACTTTAAAGTGGATTTTCGAAAAGTTTCTAGAACATTAGATTTAGAAATAGCTGCAGATACGCGAGTGCCACTAGTAATAACATGTGGACTGAGAAAAAGTACTACTAGTGCAATTTCGGGAAAATTCTAGAACATTCTATTTAGAAACTACAGGAGATACGTGAATTGTGTCGACGGGATAGTGTTATAGACTTAAAACAAGAGTTAATAGTAACATTTTGTGAAAGTTCTAGAACATTCCATTTTGCAATTAGTGGAAATAAGTAATTTTCGCCAACGGAAAAGTAAGATAGACTAGATAAGACTTTCTAGTGCTGTTTCAAGATTTTTCTGGAGCATTCCATTATTAAAATAGATGTGATACATATATTTTATGAACATTATAGTGTAGTAAACTTTATTTTTAACTGATTTACGTGTGCGTTAATGCCAATAACAAGAAGTATGGCGGAGAAACAAACACAGGATTTGCTAGCAGCGTTGTTAGAACGAATGAATGATCAAGAAAGGATACGAAAAGAAGACAAAGAAGAACAAGAAAGACAACGACAGGAAGACAAAGAAGAATGAAGAATGTGAAAAAAGAAAAAGAAGAACAAGAGAGAAGACGACAGGATGAAAAAGAACAACAAGAGAGAAAACGCCAGGAAGAAAAACAAGACTTAAGAAAAATAATGGTGGGCCTGGAAATAAGACGACAAGAGGAAAGCGAAGATATAAAGAGAAGCTTAGAGGAACAGCAGGCAGCTATTTTCACACTCACTGAAATATTTAAAGGCGACATTATAGAAAAAGTTAAAGAAGACGTCAGTGAAATTAAAGAAGACATCAATTTATAGGAAAATTTGAGGGTGAAATAACTGAAGTTAAAGGAAAAGTCGGTGAAGCTGAAGGAGAGATAGCTCGATTGAAACAACAATTAAGAGAGAAGAGAGGCCAATTGGTACTGTCGCCTGGTATTAGATTACAACCACCTTTCTTTGACGGTCAAGGATCCTGGTCAACATATAAGAGACAGTTTGAGACAGCTGCACGTTCAAATAATTGGAACGATGAGGATAAAGCAACAGCAGTGGTATTAGCACTGAGGGGCCAAGCATTAGGCTTGCTCCAAACAATTTTTGCAGCACAACAACAAAACTTTAGAATTCTTGAGGCAGCGTTAGAACTAAGATATGGTGCGCGAATCAATCATTTGACGAGGGAGCGGGCGAAGCGAGAGTCTCTGGGTATTTTTTCAGTAGGAAGGTGAGCGTAGCATTGCATTATCGTAAAATTATTAATTTAAAATATTAATAATTAGCATAATTTCATTTTAAACAATTGGAGCATGTAGGGTATTCCTATTTTGTTGACAAGTTATTTATTTCCTTATATAGGTTTTAATATCGATTTTTATCGAGCTATATTAATTTAGTGTAAAGCTCGTTGGCTAGTCGCCATATTTGCTCGTCCTTTACATTCAACTAAATTCTTAAGTTTGGATCGTCTTACTAGCTCTATAGATGAAATTTGTATCGTTTATCTTATCTAATTAGTAATTATCTTATTGTACCGTGTTAATTAGTATTTTTGTTGCTAATTTGCTGCCCTCACTTACCTCTTGGACTCGAGTTTTCTTTCTTCTTAAAATGTTTTCTTAACCGTCTCTCAAGTCACCGATATAACTCCCAGAGAATCCTAGGATTTCGTGTTGAGTAAAGAGAGAAAAAGTCTGTCTATTTTGATGTCAGTTAATTACATTTTTGTTTATTATTACAGTGCTACATATTTTGAATTTACGGATTCATAAGGGCTGTTGCTTAGATTTTTGGCTAGTATTAACGTATTGGAAAAGATTAACTTATTTATTAAAGTTTATTAGACTGTACCGATATTTACCGTAAATAACGTTTATAACTTAAAGTAACACACACCAATTACCTGGTCTAACGATCCTAAAAAAAGAAACTTTTTTCTATCATTAGTTTTTTAGTTTTTTTTTAAATTTCAAAATTTTATTTTTTTTAATTTTTTTTTGTCAACACAAGAACATATACATACATACAAAATAAGTTTTAGGGGGGTTGAAGAGAAAGAAAGAAAGAATTATGTAAGAAGTCTTTTTCTTTCTCCACCTACTTATTTTGTAGTATGTACTTTATTAAAAAATTAAAAAAAAAACAAAATTTATGAAATTAAAAAAAATAAAAAAAAATTAACTAAAAAAAATAAGAAAATTAGAGCATTAATCTTATACTTATAATTTAGGAGGATTTAGACCAGTTTATTTTTTCTGTGGAAAGTAAAAGAATTTATTTCTGTAAAAATAATATAATTTATTTGAGAGATAAATTATTTACCTCTTTTCTTTATCTATAAAAATTAACATAATTTATTTAAAAGATAAATTGTTTAACACTTTTCTTTTTCTGTGGAAATTAATATAATTTATTTAAATAATATATTATTCACTATCTTTCTTTATCTGTGAGGATTAATATAATTTTCTAAAGTATTTTCCTACTTTCCTGTTACACTGTTTTCAGTTGCAAAACTCATATTTTTTTCTCTTATATTTGTTTAAGCATATTTTATTAGACTGTGCTTCAAAATTTATTGTCGGATATTTTTTACTTTGGATAAAGGTAAAAATTCATTTTTGGGAAAATCCATAATTTATTTTAAATTGCATAATTAATATCATAATTAATTAATATCGTAATTCTTAAGAGTGATCTTATTGTTTTTTTACCTTAAATTCATTATTAAATCATCACAAATATATGTATAACAATTTTCTTTCGACCTCTCCCTTTTATATAAATTGCAGATAAAAAAAATAATTATGTAGTAGTTGTTATTAAAAGTTATTTATGTAAATGACTAGATACTATTTTACAAAAGTTCTTATGACTAGACGTATTTACGAAATAAGTAGGTAGTAATTTTGTAATTACTGTTGGTACCTGTGCGGTCTTTTACTAGTTCGACCTGTTCGAGTTACAAAATTTTGTGATGCTAATGCGAAATTATCAGAATTGGAACTTGAGTTATCCCTACAACTAGATATATCATTGTCATCGTCACTCACAAAAGTTACATCAGTTTCATAGTAGTTACAATTTTCAAAATTATCGTCATCTGTGCGTTTACATTCAACAATAAAAACATTCTTTACCTGCTTCTGCACTAGAACTAGGGTCCTCTGACGGCACCACATCGATTTGCCCGGTCGGCACTGTTGGCGCGCGTAATAGGCTAATTCAAACTTTTATAAAAAAAAAAATAACAAAAAAAATCCTTTACGCAATGTTTTTTGTATTAAGTAAAGATTCCAAGATTATATTTTGTGCAAACGGCACGTGTAAAAGATATCTCATTGTTTTATGGCGTTAAAATAGTAAACCGTACATCGCAACCCCAACATTTTCGAAAGTGAACTACCAGTTAAAATATAACTATTTCATTAAATTTATTTTATGCATTTGCACTATAAATGCGCATGCTGTACCCTCGTATAAGAAATATAAGCGCTGACTTCAATAGATATTTAAATTTTATTCACAATTTTTATGTGCGCTTACCATATAATTAATAATTTTATCAATTTTTTTTACATACCTCCTGGTAAATTTGGTAAAGAAAAATCATCTATCCTTGGTTTTCCATCCTTCTTCTTATATAAACTAGTTGTAAAACTGTTTAGCCATACAGGTGCATCATTCCAAATCTGATTTCCTTGATCACCATTAGCAAAAATATTTTCCACTACGACATTCCTTTCTACTTTTTTTAAAAATTGCGTTTTCGGATTGCTTAAAAGAGGAACTTGGGAAGTCTTCGTATTGTTACTATTAACATTCTGTGAGATATTGGGTGATCTTTTAGGAGGATCTTTACTAAAACTAATATTACTTATATTTGGGTGTAACACTACAGCATGATAATTTGGAGACCTATTATAATCGCCAAACCCAAAATGAAGGGACTGAAATGGAGGAGGAGATTCAGGCATTAACGGGCTAATGGCTGTTTCCTTTTGTGCAGAGACTGGCCGATTTTGATCGGATTTGGGATTAAATTTTACTAAACTCTGTAAAGATTTTTGTAGCATTTGCATTTCAGTAGTATTATCATTTTGTAATAATTTCGGAGTGTTAACATTTTTACTTGTTTTTTCCTTGCTAATCTGTAGAGATGACTGCTTTAGTAAAGGATTGTGTCCACTTTTTTGTATAATATTTAATCTCTGAGTAGTTTTTTCTAAAGATATGAGATTCTTGTCCGATAAGGAATCATAATTTACAGTATCGCCACTAAATTTTCTTTTCATACTTCCCTCTGTTAAACTAAACCTCCATCTGGAGTCGTTTTGTGATGACCTTCTACTTTTAATTTCATCTCTTTTGTCTGTGGACATAAGAATTTCTGTTTTAAACTTTCTTAATAATGGATTATTAAATTCTATATTAACTTTCTCTCTTAATGCAGGCAAAAACTTTTGAGGAAACCGATCGTGTGTAAAATATGTATGTTTTATTAACTCATCGGCAGTTAATCGGTGATGCGGATCCATTTTCATACAACCACTCAGGAAATCTATTGCTTGGAGGGGCCATGAGGCAAAAAACTTGTAGAGTCCAACAGAATTGTCAGGTGGAATTTTAATTACACTTTGCAGTTCGGTATTTTTGGCCATAAATTTTTGATGTCGTAAACACGGCTTCCCTGATAAATAAATAGTAAAATTACCAAAACTGTTAAAAGTGCTAGCAACTATAGTTTGATAGAAATAGATAGGACATATAGCGAAAGCCGGCATATTCAGGTTAATATGCAGTTGTGGTATGAATCGGCGAAATGTAGTATCATATTAACTCGTGATAACACCGTTGTTATATTACCAATTCTGGTATATACAATGAGCACTAATTAATTGTTTCCATTAACGATTTATTATTATTTTTTTAATCTTATAAGATAAGGAAACGTATACAGCATTAATAACAAGAAGTACACGTGTTGTGCTATATTTATGGTTTTTTCAAGCAACGAAATTTTCTTTTATTTTTGAAAATGTGAATAGTAAAGGAATGACAGCGAGGTTACAGAACGAAGGAGCAGTGTTGTGTTCAGAGTCAATCAGAACGCGACACATCATATAGGGGTATGCGGAGAGAAATGTGATGAGTTATACTAGACAGAACCGTTAAGGGGTATGCGGGTACGAGGGGAACATGTGCTGTCTAGACAACATTTGGACATAGCAGAAGATATGCGTCATATATGGCTGAATGTCCGGGTATGAGAATAAATGTAAATAGCTATTCCCACGATGACACCTGGTGCACATCTGATATGTACGTGTGAGAATGTCTGAGACGCATCTGGTATTACAGTGTACACTCGGTATATTGTAATAACGCCCTGTATATAACATGTTCGTAAGATCTAGTGAAATCAGAATATTGTGCGAAGTATAATTTGTTTAAAAATATACATGTATGATTTTCTAAACAATGTTGTAATGGTATGAAATAAAAGCACGACCAAAATTATCACAACACACACTAATAAGAAGAATCTTAAGCTACTAATAAATTAATACATCTGCAAAACGAATATCAAAACAATCAATTTACAAATGCATTAATTTTATAAGCAACAATAATAATTACGCTTTTTTACGAAAATTGGCTGACTAGTACTTTTTTTTACTTAGACAAATTTATTAATAATGTAAAGTTTTAACAGAAAGTGATAACAAACCCACACAATTTATGATATGAAGCTAAACATAAAATATTTTTAATTTATTAAGAATTAAAGCTTTGATACAAATTTAAAAGACTGAAGTGATTTCTCTACACCCTGTATAATATGTAATGTTTAATAAATAATTTTGAAAATAACGAGCCAAAAACAATATTCTAAAAAACAATAATTAATTTATTGTATTCTATATTTTATTTATATAGGGAATTATATTTATGAAATCGTGTTTAAATATATCATGGAAGCCTGACATAATTAAAAATAAGGCATCGTGGTTAATTAAAAAAGGCCATCTTTAACCAAAAATTATAAAGAAATAACGTGCTTAAAATAAATAAAATATTATCAAGCAATGTGCAATACAAAAAAATGACACCTGGGATCTGTTGGTTCTCACGGCATGTGTAATTAATTTCAAAGAAATTAAGGACGTTATCCAGCATATGTAAGATGCATACACAAAGTGTAAATATATGTTTTTCTTGCTTCCCACTAATAAATTAATGCAAAAAAAGCTTGGAAAAGTTTTCTCCCTTATTTGTATACAAGGAGTAAGTTAGCCACACCCTATCAAAAAAATAAGTATTTGTTTTTCATTGGTTCTAGAACTTTAAGTAGGATTTGTAATTCTTTTAAAACGATATCAATAGTTGCAATGAAAATTTCAAGTTAGGGGTTTGACACTATATATTTAAAAGCTAGAATTTTGTATCTTATTTCATAGGTGATAATTTTTTAACATGTGCAAGTTAAAAAATTTAAGCAACTTTTTGAAAAAGTAAAACTTCAATACTAAATAAGAAATGTGAAAAATAAATTGAAAAAGCAGAAATTTTCCAGCAAATATACTAAAAATTTTTTTTTTTGCTAATATGCATGTGAAAAATTTTAAGAAAAAAATACTGTTTTATAGGCAATCATGCAGGTACTTTAAGTGTTAATTATTTATACCATTACCTTAAGAGTGTAGATATGTCCAGGTAATTTAAACTTGGTAGCACAAATTTTATATACAAAACGTCGAAAAACTATTTTTTTAATGGATAGCACGGCACTTCTCTATAGATAGGTATCACGTAAAATTGTATTTTAATGTGGTAACACAAAAATATAGTTAAATAAAATAACGACACATAAAAACATATAGAACAGTAGAAAAACATATAACACATTTAATGCCACACCTTATTACTAAACAAATTGAAATTCAGCACATTTGTTTTTTGAATAAGTCATTCTATTCTATCGCTGAAATTAGGGAACTAGAGTTATTATATTGATAGATTAATCGAATACTTACCTGTATGAAGATTAATCGTAATTTTCCGAGCTTGTCCTCCGATATGATTACATCGTAGTTTCTGAATCTCTCTACCCATCGATACGTATTCAAAGCATAAACAATTCCTTATCTCTAACCCGAGGCGGCTCCCACACTTCGATGCTTACTCATTCTGTTTTAGAGCAAAATTGCCCCATTAAGGGGTATGTGGTTGGGAGGGTTGTAATCATATCGGAGGACAAGCTCGAAAATTACGATTAATCTTCATACAGGTAAGTATTCGATTAATCTATCAATTTTCCATCGCTTGTCCTCCCATATGATTACATCGTAGCTGTTTAAAGCTCGATGGTGCAATTATGCAATTTTGCATCATTCTACCTCCAATCCTGAGAATACCACAAAAACACAATTAATGCAGTAAAGTAGTTTAATTCAATTTTAAGTATAACAAGAAAAAAGAAGAATCTATCCTATAATTTCCCTAACTAATTAATATTTAGGGGTACCTAAACGTTATAAATAAACATGTTTTATTTAACATCTTATTAACGTACCAACAAAGCAAAACAAATATAATAATTTCAAAATTAGGCAACAGAATATTTAATAGGTTACCTATTGGGGCTAAGATGAACCCAAATTTAAGATTGTATTCGCAAATATGTCATTGGGCGCACCTAGGGGTCGATTATAAAATCTGAAGAAGGTGTCAGAGTTAGAGCTCCACCCTGCTGTATTCTTAATGATATTTATGTTTACGCCAGACTTAAAGGCTGCTGACGTGCTGGCGTGTCTTACACTATACCCGGTGAAGACGTTAACGCATGTTTGTAAAATGATTAATGTAGGGGGTGGTATAAATTAAAATACAAATAATATTTTAATACTATTGGTTTATTTGAAAAATGATTTAGAAAGAATATATTACAGGGTATTAAATTAAATAAAGAACATATAACATAACTCTTAGAGATGCCAGGAGTGTAATGTATATTTATAACTATTGATTACACAACATTCTAACTAAGCAAAATTGATATAAATTTATACTACAAATATTACAAATAACACATTTTGGAATTAATTCATTGACATTACCGGTAAATTGTTGAGTAATATGCTGACCTTCAATATTTAAGTCCAAGTCTGAAACGATTTCATAGTCACATGTTAAATATAGATTACTATCACCCAAGACTAATATGTATTGAGTAATATACACTTCCTGATGAGTTATAATTTAAAAATTTTAAATTACTTATTGGTACACTTTTATTTACTTTATAATCAATTTCAGCACCTTCTTGTATGTCTTCATCAGAAAATAAATTTTCTTTAATTTCCATGTTGAGTCGAGGACGGTCATTCCTTTATTTATAGGTTCTATTCTACGCCGTGTTCTATTTCAGCTTTCGCTTTTGAGGTAAGTTCTTCTTCGTCTAACTTACGTAATCTTTCTCTCGCCACTAGTCGGAATGCCCTTTTAGCTTTTTGAGACTGAGTACTTCTCTAAATATTTTTTGTTTATATATCCTCCAAAGGATTATAACTTGGAATGCCATTACTGTCCCATGATTCGCAGATTAGTGGTGCTCATAGTTGTTAACTATAATACATATAATACATAGATACTATTAAATAATCTGAAAAACCCCGCTATTTAAAAGCAAATTCTCCCACTACATACAAACATAACTGAAAACAAATAATATTTATGTCTAAACAAGGGGCCATAAAACATCTCCCTATCAGATCGTGGAAACCAATGTAAATAGCTATTCCCACGTTAACATCTGCTAAACTCATCTGGTATGCAGACACATCCGATTACTATTCGAAGAAGAGCAGGTGTCATATATCTGATGAATATCTGGCGACCACATGGTTTATTTACTTGTCTAGACAAGTTAGCCTACACATCCGGTAAATTTTGTGAAACAGATGTTTTACATCAGACAAACAGGTGTCACATGCAGTCCCCAACCAACATCTGAAAAATCTGGTGGGGGATTTATGTATATAACCCACAACATATAGCTAAGATATAGTAGTCTTTAAAAATATCTACACCCTTAAATTTCTTTTCTAAATATCTGCCTCAGTTAGAGTCACCATCAAGTTTGACAGTAAGTGAAACTAATACAGATGTAGTGATTGGTCAGCAAAGATATAAATTAAACAAATCAAAGTGCAAATTTCTTTCGGTGGGGACTACTGCATATGATTTTGGTTTTGCTCCTTGTGTTAAAATATCAGGAAACAAACGTGATCAAGTGATTTTCAATGAAACTGATTGGAAGAAGTTTCTGTCTCATCAAGGAATAATAACGAATTATCTGTATTACAGTGGAGAAGTAGATGTCATACATGATGACAACTTTTCTATAAATTTCGATCAGTTTTCAAATGGCCGAGTGATCAAGATTTCGCAGGAAAATTGTTACATATATTTGGGATATGAAACAGTGTGCTGTTTATGGAAAATACTACTACTTGTGAAGTATAGAATAGAAATGATAAAAAAACCAACAATTTTTACATTATTTCAAGACATTACAGAAAGGTTTGCAAAACCAAGTTGGTGATGTTTTTGTAAATGCTTTAAATATACTTAAACCAGAAGAAAATCCAAATAGCAAAAATATTTGTATGGTTTTGGAACTAAATTTTCATACATCTAGAAATTTTCAAATAGTGTAATATTTAGTATAATGAAAAAAAGTCACGTTTAACGAAAAACATAATAAAATTCATCATCTCATAACATGGAGCTATGCATATAATTCATCTAGAAAAAAATATTGAGAATATTCGGCAGTGGACAGATTACCTTTTCATAGAAGAATCGATGAAACATCAAATTTAGAAGAATCGATGAAACATCAAACATAAGTCCCCCCCTTTTTCGCGTGAAATTTTTTTCAAAAAAAAAAAATGGGGAACCTTGGCTTTTTGAATTTCGTACTCATAAAACCCTCCTTTAATTCGGTTTCCTTCTTGATCTTCGAAGAAGTAGGTGGTAGGATTAATATTTCGTACTTTCCATATCTTAAAAACTTCATTTGACCAATTTGGTGTATAATCTTTTGCAAATGTTTCTCGGTATTTGCTTATCCTTACAAAGTCACCTAAACCGAATTTTTGTTTTCGTGGATCTATTGTCTTTACATGGCTATAGACATTTTGTAATAAATACTTTTCATCTTTCTGTTATTATGTGTTACAACAATATTCAGCAAAACATTTAACCATTTGTAGTTTCCTTGTAAACTAAATTGTCGCCACATAAATGTTTTAAGGTGCGATTTACCCATTCCACCACACTAGCTTTTAAATTGGAATATGTACTGTAATGGTTAATTTTAAATTTGTTCATTAATTCTTTAAATTCTTTATTATTGAACTCTTTCCCCACATCCGTTTGAAGATTTTTTGGTTTGGTTTTCATTTTCAGTAAAATTGTTTGCATAACATTTGTTACATTTTTCGAATTTATTCTTTTAACAGTTTGAGCCCATACAAATTTACTGAATACATTTATAACAATAAGAATATATCGGTAGGCTCTATTACTTTTCATATACGGAATCATTTTAATAAATCAGCCTGGATTAGATCATCTAATTCTTTCACAATTCCTCTTCTTCCTTAACCTTACTCATTTTTTAGGTGGGATAAATCTGAGTAACATGATGTGTAGATAACTGGTGGGATAAATATGAGTTTGGAGTTGGTAGGCCTATGATATAAAGCGCGGAATCAGAACCGACTTTATTAATATGTTTAAACAAAGATATAGTAGCACAGCAAAAAGATATGTTGGATGTAGTGGAGACAAAGCAGTATTGTGTTTGCCGTAGAATTATTAGTGTACGGTATCTTTCTTTACGGTATTCTTGGTTTAGTAAACCTAATCTGATATTAAGTTTATGTACGCATATGTGTAAACAAACTAGACCAATAAAAGTAATCCGGTTTTATGTACACGATCAGTTCCATATACTAAACTTACCTATTCATGAAACATTCTGAAAGTGAAATATGGAGTGTGTGAAAGAACAATCTCAGGAAGAAAACTGGGATAACGATTATTCTCCAAGCTACAATCCTGAAGAATTTATGAAAGATAAGGATATAATCAGACATCCATCTCTTGGGAAGAGCAATACAGAAAAACGAAAATTTAGGCAGGAAAAGCGAATTTTACACAGTTATCTCCAAGAAAAAAAATTAGTATATCTCACGAAGAACTAAAAATCTGGGACGAGCCAGTATTTAAAAATAAGCTAAGGTTCTCAAATAAATTGTGATTAGTATTTAATAAAATCAAATTTATAGAAACTTGTATATATCACTTTTCCCTCCTTCATCCAGAATATAAATTCATTAGTTTGTTTATAGATATTACAATGATACCCTCGCAATTTATAGTGTTACAAGCCATTTTTCAAATTTTCCTTTTTATACAACATCCGTACAATATCAGAGAGGTTTTTATATGCTTCGATAGTAATGGAACACGAAATGAAAACTGGCCTTCTAAATGGGGAAGGATGGAGCAGTATATAAATAATTATTCAGCTATGCTCAGATATCCAATACCCACTAACAGCACTATTTATAAACTAAAACTAAGAAAGGGTAATAGTCTTCAAGATTCTGAATGGTTGGAACTCTATAACAAACGCCCCTCTCCTATTACTCCTACCACTACTAATAATAATACAAATACAGATTCTGGTATGGGATACGGGGCAAATTATTTCGTGATTTGTTACATTGCAATTTGTTCTTCGTTGTTGGTGTTTAAATCGATTGTTACAAGTGTTTCAAGATGTCTCATGAATTGTGTTGTTCGAACTGTTTAACGATGGAACTAATACACAAGCACAAACATGGCAAAAACTTGTACAATTTTACTGAAGAAGAGTTCCATAATCTTCTACTCATGTATCCAATTGAAAGTGTTGGTCCAGTCCTGTCCTGTATACATGGTCCAAGCTACCACGTGAGTACACACAACAGTTCAAACTTAGGATTTAACTACCTTGTTATGTACATCATAATTGACCTGAATGGCATAGTCATGTGGATGGTTCTCCATCATCAAAATCCAGATGTCATGTATGTAAATGGGGGCTGCAGAAATGTGATGTATAAGTTGCATTTATGTTATATTAATTATTATGTTATAGTGAAACAGACATAGTTAGTGATAAGTGTATCCCTCTGGTGGTCAGTGCTACTACTAGTCAGAGATCACTGATGTCTTAGAGACTGACAGCGGCCTGCAAAGCAGGTACCAAGAGCTTCGACCTCTAATCCTGGTGGGCTAAACTGTACACTGAATAAGATTTGCAGGAAACAACTACTCAGCTGACCAAAGCTCCGACCTGCATTGAATTAAACCTGCAAATATTGTTTGGTAGCTAAGATTGTTTATCAATTCCTCACTAGACTAGACCGATTTCGAACTTTTTATGTTCTCGTCAGTATGCCATAAGTAATGGAACAGACAAATAATAATAGCAAACCAGGCTAGCCTAAAGCAGACTGAGCAAAACAGATATAGTGAGTGATAAGTGTATCCCTCTGGTGATCAGTGTTACTACCAATCAGTGATCTCTGACTGATAGTAGCACTGACCATTAGAGGGATACACTTATCACTCACTGGATCTATTTTGCTCAGTCTGCTTTAGGTTAGCCTAGTTTGCTATCATTATTTGTCTTTTCCATTACTTATGGCATACTGACGATAACATAAAAAGTTCGAAACCACACTGAGGGGAAGTTTTTTGCAGTGACAGCCAAAAAATCAAGCTACAGCAGCAAAAAAACTCTATTTGAATAGGCGCCAGCCAAGAATTTTGCTAGGGCAGTAAAATTCGTTTTGCTAAAGTTACTTTCCTGCGACAGTAAAGTTACTTTATAAAATATTTTTTATCTAGCCACCGAAAATAAACTTTACTGTTATAGTAAAGTAATATTAGTGTTGCAGTAGAGATATTTATTAGCTAAAGCAAAGTATCTGGCAACGATAGAGTTAATTCTTTTCACTTACAGCAAAACTTTTTATTACTGCTCCATAATTTTCCTAGTATTGTAGCAAAGAGTTTTGCTACCATTGCAAGGTTTTTCTACTACCATAGTTAATTACTTTTTTATTGCAGCATATATACTTTCCTAATTTAGTAAAAAAATTAGTCTGTCGCAGAAAAGACAATCTGTCATGTCAAAAAGTTTTAGATCAGTACAGTAGAATTTCTTAATTAGAAAAGAAAGGTTATTTTGCTATTATTAAAAAGTATATCTGCTGTGGGAATAAACATTTTTTGCTGAAAAATAGGCAGGGAGGCGCGTATGTATCTCAAAATGTTTGCCTATTTAGGAAATTTTCAGGGATAAAAGTACATACATTTCATGTTTCACAAGGAAAATAATTTTGTTATAAAGATATTTACTTTTTATCAATTAGTGTTTGTCTTTGTCGGTTTTTTTTAATTATCATACACGCAATTTTTTTATAAAAAAATATTTTTCCCTCAAAAAAATTTCAAAATTTAGGAAAATATGCATTTCTTCTAGAGCAATTTTTTATTCAATCATGCACGATGACATAAAATGCTTCTCTGTTTAAAAAAATTCCTCCGGAATATATTCATGTTTTTCTAAATTTTTACATTTTTCGAGAAGAAATAATTTTTTATTAAAAAAAATTGCTGCTATATCATAATTATGAAAACTGGCAATTACAAATTAATACTAATTGATGATAAAGTTACTTTATAACAAAACTATTTAAATATATTTGTATCCGAGAAAATTTCATAAACATTTATGAGCCACCTCTTGTATAGTTTTCAGCAAAAAAATATTTATTCCTAAAATAACATTAAAATACACATTCGTCTAATTAAAAAAATCTACCATTAGTGATCTCAAACTCTCAGACACAATAAATTTCTGTGACAGACCAATATTTTACTACAGGTGTACGAATTTTTGTTTGTAATTTAAATTAGGTTTTAAAGGTTATGTATTTGAGCAAATCGAACAAATAAACCCAGTGAGGAGTTACCGTACATACCAGCAAATTCACGTATTGCAAAAACTTCATCAACTACTTCCTGTTGACACTTTCTCTGTCATCGCTTTCACCATCGGTGAATTTTGTATCTCCCTCACTGGGAAGAATTCTTTTTTAAGAAAATATTTTTTTTACAAACAAGACGATATAAATGAATAATGAAAATAAAATTTCCTAAACATGTAACTGCAAACGAAAAACTGGTTTACCCTGGAATGCATTGATAACAATGGTCAAGGATTTGCATAATAAATAAAACCAATTAAAAAAATAAACATTTATTCTGATTATAAATTAACAGACCTTTCTTTAAAAGTAAAAAAACTTAGGAAACATATAAAACGTTAATATAATACCAAAAAAAAAATATATAAACTGAATTTAAAATCAGTCGTCTTTTTGCTCTGGCAATTTTTAAAACCGCTTCGAAATGTCATCAGCTATTTGCAAAAATAAAACAAATGCATAAAAATTCATGTGTGGCGAAAACCTTGATTGGTCCGAGTTAACACTTTTGTCTATATTTTCTGTCATCACTTATATATTGGTAAATTTTGCAATTTTCCTAATGATTCGTCTGATTTTTGCGAATAAGCTAGTATTTTCACAGAAAGAAAAAACATTCTCAGCTACATCTGGCTTCCAGGATACATTACATTCAAGATTTTCAACGGAACTACTACTATATTTCAAAAAAATTTTTATATAACTTTTTACATTCCAGTAATTTCTTTCTTTGGTTTTTGTTGATTTTCGATACTTTTTAAATTAGTTTAGTATTTTTATTTGATTTAACTCGGTTTAACTATTTTCTTATAAGATCAGCTGATTGTCACCAAATATAAATAAGTTCCTAAATTGCAGTTGTCAGTGCTTCTATATCCATTGCAGAAAATATGTACCTTAAGTAGATTTACTTATGCCAATAAAAACAAACTAGTTATGGTATATCCCTGGATGGATGGGGTTTACGAAAGGACAAAATAGGTACCTACTAATATTTTTAACTTTTCAAGAAAAGTCATTATTTATAAAAAAAATTGTTTCTTTAAAAAAATGTCATGTTGAAACATTTTTGTTTTTTATAAAGGGGTGTTAAAAAATTACAAAAACATGAAATTAGAGTATTAAGAGTTAAGAGTTTTTAGAGTAAAATATATAATAAAAAAAGTTGTTTAATATTTGGTAAGCCCCTAAATATTTTTATAAATGTTTTTTATTTTCGTTGATTATTTGAAGAGGTAATAAGAGCGTTATCATTTTCATCATATTATAAGATAAGTGGCCACGCAAATCATTTAAAAAAAATTCTCCTGAAAAAAAGTTCTGCCCCCTATACATACGTACCTTGAAATAAAAAAATAATGATAAGTAAAAAGCTAGATTCGATACATGTCAGTTGCGCCCGCCCCCCTTTTCATGAAAAATATATAATACGTAATCCAGTAAAAAAAGGTCTATAAAAGACAAAATACATCCGCGCTAATATAATGTTTAAAAACTTTAATGTGATTTAATTTTCAATTTACAAAAAACAATATAATATTTATTTGAAATCTTGAATTTTGATCGCCCATATCATGTTTGAAACAACTTTTTGATATAACATTTCACGCCAAAATAAATAATATAGTTTATTATTAAAAAAATTCTAACTAAAATGTTGTCAACGTAAGTCATATTTTCTGAGGAGGCAGACATTTTTATATAGATTGACTGTTTCCTGAAAAAAACTGCATTCGTGGACATATTGTAGGTATATTGAGAAGAAAACTGTCAAACTAATGAATCCAGCGTAAAACAATGACCGAATAGATTAGAAAGCAGTAGATGAGACGTAACATTTTTTGTTTTAAAGTAGAATTATTGTTAATTATAATCAATAATCATTAATCATACAACACTAAAAAAAATGCAGAGAACAAGATCGTTTTGTAAACAAAAAAGTTAATCTCACTAAGCCACACATGCATCTGCGTAATCTGAGGTCTTTATGTAAGTTTTGAGATCGGCCATTAATTTTGTTAGTATGACATTTTTTTTGTTCTGTGGTATGAAAGCGCCGATATATACATTGAATTGACGTCGCGGTTTAAAAAACCAGTAGCAAAAAAAACAACTTACCAAAGTTTTCTGCGGTTTATTTATAACAAAAAATAATGGTTAGATTATGTTGTCTGTAAGTCACCAGGTCTTTTAAATTCACTTCGTATAACAACATAACTAATACACACTATTTGAATGCACGACGCCACAAGGTTTACCCTTTAAATCCTAGCGAAAATTGCAGCAAAGAAGCAACAAACCCAACATCGATGTTCACGCCTGGATCGAAGTTGCCCGTTTGGTGTTGCGATGGCGTAATTCAGCACAAAACTTTGCTATTCTGGAAAAGTTCTTGTCTATCACAGTAAACTTTTCTTTAAATTTTTTTCTTTTTAATGGTAGCTAAATACTTTAGTGCTCTAGTAAAGCAAATAATATAGGCTGAAAATTACTTTTTAAGGGCTAATAAAAACACGCAGTAAAGTGATTTTTTCTGATATAGTGAACAGATATTTCTATTCTAAATAAAATTATTACTACGCTAGCTAAAAAAATCATAGCAAAGAATTCTTTGCTGGGGCTTTTCTCAGTGCAGTCTATGTCTAGTGAGAAATTGATAAATAATCTTAGCTACCAAACAAGATTTGCAGGTTTAATTCAATGCAGGTCGGGGCTTTTGTCCGCTGAGTAGTTGTTTCCTGCAAATCTTATTCAGTTTATGGTGAAATAATAAAACAATTAAATATTTATGTTTTTTATTATTTGTGTTTTTTATTATTAATTATAAATCTAATAAATCCCAATTAAAGCTATCCCATCCAGATTCAGGCTCGTATCAACCAATTCCTCAGATAATTGTACTAAAATGTCTAAATTACTTTCCCTACTTCTGGTAACTATATGGTGATATCCCCAAGCCAAGGTTTTCACATCTCCAAGTAAAACATATCTTTTATCGTCAGCTGATGAAAGGGCTATTTTATTTTCTAATTCAATGTGGATTGTATACAAAGTGGATGTAAATACAGACATTTTACGGAATATTATACCACCGTCTTCTATATTTGAGCATAATCTTATTAGCTTCCTAAATGGCTGGAAATAATGGACATAATAATGAAGTTGCCCGATTTTAGAGGAATAGCGTGAATTAAAAATTATTAAATAATAACCACTTACAGTATTCTGCACAGTATAAATCTATTCTGTAGACGTTCACCATACTCATAGACAAATTTAGAAGACATATGCTTGCTTACAATTTAAAGCCTTATCCAACATCACCGCTTTTAACTGCAGATGTCGCTAGTACTCTGTCTAGCCTGTGCATTATACAAATTTTAGGTATGGTACAGAAAACAAGGAATATTAAGACTTTTACATGTTACATGTTAGATGATGGCACTGTAACGTATACATTACCTATTTAGTAATCACTGATCACTGCTTCTTCACTCCGTCTCAAGACGATAAGGTAGATATATAATTATCTACCCCATCATCTTCATCGTATTCATGGAGAAATGAGGATAAAGTGAGGATAATGAGGATACGAATGAGGATAAAGTGAGGATAATGAGAATACGAGTGAGGATACAATGATGATATTGAGGATAATTATTGTGGATAAAGTGAGGATCATGAGGATAAATTGTGGATAAAAATGTGGATAAATAATGATAACCTGCTACTTATTATTTACTTGATTGCATGCAGTAAACGAGTAAACATGTACTGTTTGTAGTGAAACATTCTCTTGGCATAGCGGCCTTAGCAGACATAGCAATATTCATAAAATCCTATCTATTCCATGTAACTTGTGCAATAAAATATTTAAAAGAAACGATAGCTTAATTGCCTAATAAGTAGCAGGTTATCATTATTTATCCACATTTTTATCAACAATTTATCCTCATTATCCTCACTTTATCCACATTATCATCACTGTATCTTCACTCGTATTCTCATTATCCCTACTTTATCCTCATTCACATCCTCATTATCCTCACTTTATCCTCAATCGTATCTTCATTATCCTCACTTTATCCTAATTTATCCATGAATACGATGAAGACGATGGGGTAGAAACATTATGTATCTACCCCATCGTCCTGAGACAGAGTGGAGGAGCAGTGATCAGTGATCACTAAATAGGTAATGTATACGTTACAGTGCCATCATCTAAAATGTAACATGTAAAAGTCTTAATATTCCCTGTTTTCTGTACCACACCTCGAAGTTGTATAATGCACAGGCTAGACAGAGTACAAGTGACATCTGCAGTTAAAAGCGGTGGTGTTAGATAAGGCTTTAAATTGTAAGCAAGCATATGTCTTCCAAATTTGTCCATGGGCATGGTGAACGTCTACAAGATAGATTTATATTGTGCAGAATACTGTAAGTGGTTATTATTTAATAATTTTTAATTCACGCAATTCCTCTAAAATTTCGCAACTTCATTATTATATCCATTATTTCCAGCCATTTGGGAAGCTAATAAGATTTATGCTCAAATAGTAGAAAACGGTGGTATAATATTCCATAAAATGTCTGTATTTACATCTACTTTGCATACAATCCACACTGAATTAGAAAATAAAATAGCTCTATCATCAGCTGACGATATGAGATATGTCTTACCTGGAGATGTGAAACCCTTGACCTGGGGGTATCACCATATAGTTACCAGAAGTAGGGAAAGTAATTTAGACATTTAAGTACAATTAGCTGAGGAATTGATTGACATGGAAGAGCATGAATCTGGATGGGATAGCTTTAATTGGGATTTATTAGATTTATAATTAATAATAAAAACATGTAAACAATAATAAACATATAAATATTTAATTGTTTTATTATTTCACCATAACATAATAATTAATATGGACCAACACTTTCAATTAGATACATGAATGAAAGATTAATGAGCTCTTCTTCAGTAAAATCGTACAAGTTTTTGCCGTTTGTGTGCCTGTTTATTAGTTCTATCGTTAAACAGTTCGAATTCATGAGACATCTTGTAACACTTGTAACAATCGATTTAAACACCAACAACGAAGAACAAACTGCAGTGTAACAAATCATGAAATAATTTGCCCCGTATCCCATTCCAGAATCTGTATTTGCACTATTATTAGTAGTGGTAGGAACAATAGGAGAGGGGCGTTTGCTATAGAGTTCCAACCATTCAGAATCTTGAAGACTATTACCCTTTCTTAGTTTTAGTTTGTATATAGTGCTGTTAGTGGGTATTGAATATCTGAGCATAGGTGAATAATTATTTACTACTGTTCAATCCTTCTCCATTTAGAAGGCCAGTTTTCATTTCGTGTTCCATTATTATCGAAGCATATAAAAACCTCTCTGATATTGTAAGGATGTTGTATAAAAAGGAAACTTTCAATAACAGCTTGTAACACTATAAATTGCGAAGGTATCATTGTGATGTCTATAAACAAACTAATGTTCTTAAAGATTGATATGAATTCAGTATATTTTCTTGATTTGACTAATAGTATTATTACGTAGGTTAGGATTCAGCTTGATAATCGAGTAGCTGTCGTACATGTTTTTCGTTTCGCAAAGTTACTGAATAACAGTTTATTCAATAATAATAAAGATTATGTACCTGAAAAGTGAAGTTAATGTGCATGTGACAAAAAGTTAAAAGTGTAGTACAGAATTTAAAAACTGTATAATAAAAAAGGTCAGTTATTGTTCTTATCGCACTTGTAAATATAAACACTATACCGGGTGACACAGGAGATATGTAACACTCTGTAGCATGTTTATTTAAAAAGATATTATTTTGAAATTTGGTACACTTATATAATATGTGATTGTCCTTTTTTAAGTACAAACAATTTTTGTCCACCGCTTCCGGTTTCACCGGAAGTGACATCTACTCTGTTATTTTAAATGGCACCCTGTATATTTTTTTTACCTATCTGATTCGTCTCTAGATTCTCTTTTCAACCATGTATCGGAACATGGCATTTGTTTTTAAAATGACAGTTAACCAAAAAACCCAAAAAAAACTGTCAATTTTAGTTTGTTAAGTCTAGGTGGCCCTGATATGAACCTTGGCAGATATTGATGCGTAGTGTGCCGTGATATCGAAAGACCTCTGGCATGCAACTTTGTGCCTCATATTTTTTTGGGAATAACCAGTAGCTGAACAGACTAATAAGATCTAACTTATTTTAAAAAAAAATATCTTTAAACAACCCACGATATCTTAAAAACCAAGATAAGAACCCCATTTTTTTACTTCACCTAGTTAAAAAATACTTATTTATCTTTTATTTTTGTCCAATACAATTGCTGTGCCTATCATATTTTGCTTTCTTCATTAAAATTAGTATCGAATGTTATTGCATAGTAATGAAATAAAAAATTTAGTAAGCAGGCGGTGGAAACAAAATAAAAGTAGGTAAAAGGATTTTTTTAATAAATAAAAAACATCAGTAAAACACATTTGAACAAAATTGATGAAAAACCATTACTTAAAAAAGGATAATCACGTATTATATAAGTGTACCAAATTTCAAAATAATATCTTTTTAAATAAACATGCTACGGGGTGTTACATGTCTCCTGTGTCACCCGGTATAGTCCTACATTTAAATTTAATCTTAAGCAGCGCTCGGTCACCGAGCGCTGTATCTATAGTTCTACCAAGTTGATAAAATGAAGGAAAATTTTTGCAACAAATGCCAGGAAAAGGTAAAACTGATAATAGCATCAAATGCTCAGGAATTTGTGAAAACTTATTTCATTATAAATGAATTGAAACCAGTACAAAAGATTTTAATGTAATAAGGAACTTAAACGGATTTAAATAGTTCTGCAATTCTTGTACGCCGTATCTTAAGTTCACTATGCAAATAAACAAAGAAATGAATGATTTCAAAAAAACTGTTATGAATGAGTTGAATGATTTAAAAGCAAAGTAAGAAGAGTCGAGCAAAACTGAAAAACCTATGTCAGAAAAAACATATTCGAGTGTAGCATCAGGTGAAGCAGTTGTTATAAAGCCCAAGGTAAAACAAGATAGCACTAAAACAAAGGAAGTTATTACTAAAAAGTTGAAACCATCTGCAATGAAAGTTAGCATAACACAGATGAAAAGTGTTAAAGATGGTGGCATTTTAATCAAGTCCAAACAAAAGAAGAAGTTGAAAAAGTGAAAATGGAAGCAGAAAAGAGTTTAAGAAGGCAGTATCAAGTAAATATACCAAATCAGAAAAGGCCATGCTTGAAAATTGTGGACATTAAGCATAAAATGGAAGAAAAAGAACTTTTAGAGTGCATAAATAAACAAAATGCTTGTCTACGTCATAGTGACATGAAAATAGATGTTGTTGTAATTAAAAAAAATGGTGAAACGTTACATGGCTATTCTAGAATGTGATTCGATCACACATTCAAGATTATTGGAAGAAGGTTCACTTAGTATTGGATGAACGCCCTCTTGCAGGGTTTTCGATTACGTCAAAATATATAGATATTTTACATGTGGAGGCTTTAATCACAATTCAGACAATTGTGAAAGTGAGGAGGTATGTGTAAGATGTGGGGAAAAGGGACATAACAAAAAAGACTGTAAAAATGATCTACTCAAATGTAGTAACTGTATGGATGCTAACAAAAAATTAAATCTTGACTTAAATATTAATCACTCTATGTTCGATATTAAAAATTGTCGTATTCTGCAAAAAAAGGTCAATGCGGAAAAACAAAAAATAAAGTATGATACACAATAGCAATCACCGCAGGTTCAATGCAGCAAATATCAAATGGACAACTCTTTAAAAATATATCAACAAAATGTACAAAGCTTAAGAAATAAAGTAGATCTTGTGGAAGCAACTCTCAATATGAATGATGTTGATATAGCATGCTTGACGGAGCATTGGTTTGATAATAAACAAAGTGATTATTTAAATATTGAAGGTTATAATTCAATCAGTAAATATTGTATAAATGAATATAGAAACGGTGGCGTGGCAATATTCTGCAGTAATAAATTCAAGGATTCATGTAGTGCAATTGAACAAATTAAAAAATGGTCTAAAGAGAAAATTTTTAAGGTCTGCGGTGTTAAAATACTCCTAAGAAATAATAATTCACTAAAGATTTTTTGTGTTTATAGATCTCCATCAACGGACGTACATTTATTTCTTAGAGAGCTAAATTCATTCTTGCACAATATTTCTAGAATAAAAAATGAAAATATTATCCTTTGCGGAGACCTGAATATAAATTACCTATCAAATTCACCAGAAAAAAATGAATTAGTAGATATCTTACGCATATGGTTTTTATATTTGTTTAGGTGAACCCACAAGATGTACTCCTATTTCTTCCAGCGCTATTGATTATATTTGTACAAATATTGACAAAGATTTATATAATATATCCACTAACGTATGTTTTAGTGGCATATCCGATCATTCTGCTCAATTCCTAGACCTAAATTATGATTTAGATTTGAATATAGACAAGTTTATAGTAGTGAAAATTATGCAACCTTGTTTCATCATTTAAGTAATGAATCCTTGATTGAGGTATATCAAACTCAGGATGTTAATGAAGCATTTGAATTATTTGTAAATCGCTCAAAATATTATGTAGATGTTGCCTTCCCTGTTAAAAGAATACATTCTAGAAATACTGTAAAACCGTGGTTAACTCGAGGTATTAAAATATCAGCAAGAAAGATGAAACAATTATACGCAACTATGATAGAAACAGGACACGTATTGGATAAAAACTATTACAATAATTATAAGAAAATTTACAAAAAAGTTATTACTGCCGCAAAAAAGACTTTACAATAACAGACTGTATGAAGAATTTGACAATAAAGGAAAGGCCGCATGGACAATAATTAATAAATCTATTACCAAAAATAAAGCTAACAAAGAAATATTTGAAATTAAATTAGAAAATACCATTGTGAAAGATAATAAAATTATAGCTAATTCCTTTAATGATTATTTTGTTGAATTACCTCAAAAACTGTCAAATGAACAAAGTCAAGATACTGGTAAGAACTGTAACTTTACACTCCCAAGAATTCATGAAACAATGTTTTTAAGGCCAGTCAGTGAAAATATTATATATAATGCTATAATAAATCTTGAAAAATCTCAATCTGCAGGAGTTGCCTTAATTTCATCAAATTTACTAAAGTTGATTGTAAACTATATTACTTACCCGTTAACTTATCTCGTAAATTTGTCGTTAGAACAAGGAATTTTCCCTGAAATATTTAAAATAGCACGGGTTGTTCCTTTATATAAAAAAGGTGACAAAGTTAACATCGAGAATTATAGACCAATTTCACTGCTTAGTTCTATTTCTAAAGTCCTTGAAAGAATTGTGTTTGATGAAATAAATAATTTTTTTAACAACTTTTAACATACTGACTACTGCGCAACATGGATTTAGGAAAAGCAAAAGTACGACAACTGCAATAACACAATTTATTAGTCAATTATGCAAGACTCTGGATGATAATAAAAAAAACCTTAAGTATTTTTATGGACTTAAGCAAGGCATTTGATCTAGTCGATCACGCCTTGCTTAAGGAAAAATTAAATGCATATGGACTTCGAGCAAGAATAAACAATTGGTTGACATCCTACTTATATAACAGAAAACAAATTGTAGATATTAATGGTACCTATTCCAAAGAGTCGTATGTTACTGTCGGCGTTCCCCAGGGTTCCATTTTAGGTCCCCTTCTATTTCTTATTTTTGTTAATGATTTACCTGAAATAACAAACTAGATAAATAACCTCATTATGTTTGCAGATGACAATACTTATTTGTGTGAGGATTCAACCCTAGTAGATGCTGTTTTTAAATTACAAATAATGATAAATAAATTTATAGATTGGTTTAAAATTAACAAGTTGCATCTGAACACATCTAAAACAGTTTTTATACATTTTACACCTAGAAATAGCATCATTAACGAAAGTCAATTATTAAAAATTGAAAGAGAATCAATCGCTCAAGTCAAAAACACAAAATTCCTAGGTCTTCATATAGATAATACATTAAATTGGGAAATGCACACAGATGTTCTCTGTAATAAACTTTTCTCTTTATGTTTTGCACTCTTTAGATTAAAAAATATCACTAACAAAAATATTCTTTACTCTTTCTACCACTCTCAATTTGTTTCACGTTTACGTTATGGCATCTTATTTTGGGGATCATCAAGTCATTTAAACAGGGTATTTAAACTACAAAAAAGAGCCATAAGGAATATAGCTGGTATATCAGTTCAAACATCATGTAGGCCATATTTTAAAAAATTACAATTACTAACATTACCTTGTATAATTACATCTTAGAAATTTTAATATGTGTTAAGTCAAACTTAAATAAATTTATTACTAATGGCGATTTCCATCAATATGAAACTAGACACAACTATTTATTGTCAATTCCAACACACAATTTATCTATGTATGAGAAAAGCCCTATGTATGTAGGAATTAAACTATACAATAAATTAAATCCTGAAATCAGGCAAATAAACAGTCTAAAACTATATAAAACTAGAATATAGTATGTTACTTGACAATGTGTTTTATAGTGTTTCTGAATATATGAATATTAACTTATAGTTTCACACTGTATTTTAATATGTCCTTTTTATGTTGGTATATTATATCTTTTTATCATTGTAAGTGCTATTATGCTAATTTATGTATTTATATTATTCTTGTGTATTTACATTTTACATTTGTCATGCTCATATCTTGTTGTTCCTATTTGTTATTTTATTTGTTATTTTATTTTAGATTTATTTCCAATATTATTGTTTTATGCATCTGAAATGTATCCATCTCTGACTTTTCCTATACTATTGTAATTTAGTCTATTGGAATAAACGATCTATCTATCTATCTATTTATATTCTGGATGAAGGAGGGAAAAGTATACAAGTTTTTATAAATTTGATTTTATTAAATATTAAGTACAATTTATTTGAGAACCTTAGCTTATTTTTAAATACTGGCTCATCCCAGTTTATTAGTTCTTCGTGAGGTATATAAATTTTGTTTTTTTTGTTGAATATAACTGTGTCGAATTCGCTCTTCCTGTCTAAATTTTCATTTTTCTGTCTCTTCCCAAGAGATGGATGTCTGATTATATCCTTATCTTTCATAAATTTCTCAGGATTGTAGCTTAGAGAATAATCGTTATCCCAGTTTCTGAGATTGTTCTTTCACACACTCCATATTTCACTTTCAGAATGTTTCACGAATAGGTGAGTTTAGTATATGGAACTGGTCGTGTACATAAAACCGAAATACTTTTATTGGTCTAGTTTGTTTACACATATGCGTACATAAACTTAATATCAAATTAGGTTTACTGAACCAAGAATACCATAAAAAAAGATACCGTATACTAATAATTCCACGGCAAACACAACACTGCTTTGTTTCCACTACAACTAACATATCTTCTTGCTGTACACTATATCTCTGTTTAAACATATTAATAAAGTCGGTTCTGCTTCCACGCTTTATATCATAGGCCTCCCCACTCCAAACTCATATTTATCCCACCAGTTATCTACACATCATATGTTACTCAGATATTCCGAGGTTCACATGTGCACTCGGTTCCCAGCATCGATATGTCTGGCCCACCAGATGCCTAACATCTGCACATGACATGTTGTTCCCCTCAGGTCATTCACCTCATAACCGCATACCCTATATGACGCATACTGCTATGTCCAGATGTTGTCTAGACAGCACATATTGTTCTTCTCGTACCTGCATACCCCTTAATGGTTTTACCATCTGTCTAGTATGACTCATCACATCTCCTCTCTGCATACCCCTGTATGATGTGTAGTGCCCTGATTGACTGATGACAATTGAAAGTATAAAAATACCTAGTGATATCGCAATGTTTTTAAACAATGCTAATTATAATCCAAATAATAAAAACTTCAGTAAAGGAGATGATTCTTCATTTTCACTTGCTACAATAGACTCAAAACTATCACTTTTTGTAGAAATCGTGCTTCACTGTCCTCTGCTAAAAAATGAGTAAGGTTAAGGAAGAAGAGTTAAAGGAATTGCATAAACCAGCCAGGAAAATGTTCGAGGAAGACATCTAATTGTGAAAGAATTAGATGATCTAATCCAGGCTGATTTAATAAAATGATTCCGTATACGAAAAGTAATAGAGACTACCGATATATTCTTATTGTTATAAATGTGTTTAGTAAATTTGTATGGGCTCAACCTGTTTAAAGAATAAATTCGAAAAATGTAACAAATGCTATGCAAACAATTTTACTGAAAATAAAAACCAAACCAAAAAATCTTCAAACGGATATGGGGAAAGAGTTCAATAATAAAGAATTTAAAGAATTAATGAGTAAATTTAAAATTAACCATTACAGTCCAATTTAAAAGCTAGTGTGGTGAAATGGGTAAATCGCACCTTAAAACATTTAATGTGGCGACAATTTAGTTTACAAGGAAACTACAAATGGTTAAATGTTTTGCTGAATATTGTTGTGATATATAATAACAGAAAGACGAAAAATATTTATTAAAAAAATGTCTATAGCCATTTAAAGACAATAGATCCACGAAAACAAAAATTCGGCTTAGGTGACTTTGTAAGGATAAGCAAATACCGAGAAGCATTTGCAAAGGGATATACACCAAACTGTGCATATGAAGTTTTTAAGATATGGGAAGTACGGAATATTAATCCAACCACCTACTTCGTGGAAGATCAATAAGGAAACCGAATTAAAGGAGGTTTTTATGAATACGAAATTTAAAAAAGCAAAGTATCCTGATGTATATCTTGTGGAGAAGATTTTACGGCGAAAATGGAGCAAACTCTATGTTAAATGGCTCGGGTTAAACAGCATCCACAATTCATGTATTAATAAAAATGAGTAATGTAAGAAAGAAATTTACACTTTGATTTGTTTAATTTATATCTTCGCTCACCAATCACTACATCTGTATTAGTTTCACTCACTACATCTATATTAGTTTCACTCACTATCAAACTTCATGGTGTATCTAACGGAGGCAGATATTTAGAAAAGAAATTTAATGGTGCAGACATTTTTAAAGACTACTACTATATCTTAGCTATATATTGTGGGTTATATACACAAATCCCCCACCAGATTTATCACGTGTTGGTGGGAGACTGCATGCGACACCTGTTTGCCAGTTGTAAAACATCTGTTTCACAAAATTTACCGGATGTGTAGGCTAACTTGTCAAGTAAATAAACCATGTGGTCGCCAGATGTTCATCAGATATATGACACCTGCTCTTCTTCGAATAGTAATTGGATGTGTCTGCATACCAGATGAGTTTAGCAGATGTTATCGTGGGAATAGCTATTTACATTGGTTTCCACGATCTGATAGGGAGATGTTTTATGACCCCTTGTCTAGACATAAATATCATATATTTTCCATTGTCTTGTATGTAGTGGGAGAATTTGCTTTTAAATAGCGGGGTTTTTCAGATTATTTAATAGTATCTGCCTGTTCTATTACAGTTAACAACTCTGTGCACCACGGCGTAGAAGAGAATCTATAAATAAAGGAGCGACCGTCCTCGACTCAACATGGAAATTGAGAAAATTTATTTTCTGATGATAAAGGCATACAAGATGCTGATATTGATTATAAAGTAAATAAAAGTGTACCTACCAATAAGTAATTTAAAAATTTTAAATAAATAATTTAAAATTTTTAAATTATAAGTCTCATCAGAAAGTGTGTGTTACTCAATACATATTAGTGTTGGGTGATAGTAATCTATGTTTAACATGTGACTATGAAATAGTTTCAGACTTGGACGTAAAATTGTCTGTTTTTCAATTTATTTTTCACATTTCTTATTTAGTATTGAGATTTTACTTTTTTCCAAAAGTTGCTTAAATTTTTTAACTTACACATGTTAAAAAATTATCACCTATGAAATAAGATAAAAAATTCTAGCATTTAAATATGTAGTGTCAAACCCCTAACTTGGAATTTTCATTGCAACTATGGATATCGCTTTAAAAGAATTACAAGTCTTACTTAAAGTTCTAGAACCAATGAAATACAAGCACTTATTTTTTTGATAGGGTGTGGCTAACTTGTTCCTTGTATACAAGAGAAAAAACTTACTTTCTCAAGCTTTTTTGCAGTAATTTATTAGTGGGAAGCAAAAAAGCACTTTGTGTATGCATCTTACATATACTTGATAACGTCCTTAATTACTTTGAAATTAATTTCTTTGAAATTAATTACACAGCTCGTGAGAACCAACAGTTTCTAGGTGTCATTTTTTTGGATTGCACATTGCTTGATAACGCTCATATTTTATTTATTTTAAGTACGTTATTTCTTTGTAATTTTTTGGTTGAATATAGCCTTTTTCGATTATAGTCAGGCTATGTTACAAGATGCAACTTTATTCTTTAAAAAGTAAAATTGCGAACTCTACACACGTGGTGTGATTCTTTCTCATGAGAACCATATATTTGAAACAGTCAACAACGCTAACTAAAGAAAATGTTTTCATAAATATAATTCTCTATGTAAATAAAATATAGATTACAAAAATTAATTATTGATTTTTAGAATATTAGTTTTAAGTCTTGTTATTTATCAAAATTATTTATTAAACATTATTTATTATACAGTGTGTAGAGAAATTACTTCAGTGTTTTAAATATGTTTCAATGCTTTAATTCTTAATAAATTAAGAATATTTTATGTTTAACTTCATATCATAAATTGTGTGGGTTTGTTATCACTTCCTGTTAAAACTTTACATTATTATTAATTTTGTTTAAGTAAAAAAAGTACTAGTCAGCCTACATTTTCGATCAAAAAAAAGCATAATTATTATTGTTGCTTATAAAATTAATGCATTTGTAAATTGTTTGTTTTGATATTCGTTTTGCAGATGTATTAATTTATTATTAGCTTAAGATTCTTCTTAGTGTGTGTTGTGATATTTTTGTTCGTGCTTTTATTTCATACCACTGCAACATTGTTTAGAAAATCATACATGTATATTTTTAAACAAATTATACTTCATACAATATTCTGAGTGTACACTGTAATACCGGAAGGCTCTCAGATATTCTCACACGTACATATCATGTGCATCAGGTGTCATCATGGGAATAGCTATTTATATTTATTCCCATACCCGGACATTCACCCGTATATGACGCATACCATCTGCTATGTCCAGATGACGTCTAGACAGCACATGTTGTTCCCCTCGTACCCGCATATCCCTTAACGGTTCTGTCTAGTATGACTCATCACATCCTCTCTCTCCGCATACCCCTATATGATGTGTCGCGTTCTGATTGGCTCTGAACACAACACTGCTTCTTCACTCTGTAACCTCGCTGTCATTCCTTTACTACTAATGTGTAATAAAATATAACACAAAATGAAGACACACATCAAAATAATGTTGTGAAAAGGAAAGTAAGTGAAATGGGAAATCCATAATGATTTTAGAGTCAGTTGAATTAAACAATCCTAATACACAAGACTCCCGTGCCGAAATGGCGTCGGTTTAATGCAATATAATCGTAAAATCGTGTAATTTTATGTGGTATTTACAACAAATGTTAAAAATAAAATATTGGCGAAAGGAAATAAAAACTTGCAACAAAAATTTATTTAATTAACAACCCTATTATGTTAATCAGATGCAGAGGACGCGCCTCTCTTTGCAAGTAAATGATAAAGTTTGCGGACATTTGTTATAAATAAAATATATGGAATTACTTTAATATCCGAAATAAATATGTATATATTTAAATGTTTTTATTCATTTTCATAGATGACTGTTTTAAATGATATATTTATGTTATTTTGAATTCAAACTGCAATATTTTATTAAATATAAATGACAATTAATGATATTTTATTATATTCCTACTGCCAAAATCAAAATGAAATTTTCTTGTTGAGTTGAGTAATTTCCGCTTAAACCGGAAATAAAAAATATGTATATGATATGGATTTAGAATCAATGAAATGTCACATGTTTATTTCCACATTAATATCGGGTGTCAATTTTTTCACTCATTCGTTTTTCGGCCATAACTCTTTTATTTGATGTTCGATTGATTCCTCTTTTCGAATTCGGATTCTACAGAAAAAAATACATAAATATAGTCTTGAATTTTTTTCCTAGGTGAAAAATCAAGCCATGAAATCGAGTTGGTAACTTAAAATGATCATCCTGTACAATATTTCCTACTTTAAACACTAATCGTGGAGGGAACTTAATATACATATTAAGATGTATTGAAAATAATAAGTTCCAAAACGATCAACGATAATGTAAAGGAATTACTCTGTAATCTATGAATAACAGTTCTAGATTATCGTTGAAGGGTGCAACAACAAGCGGTTTTCTATGTTATATAGTAAGAGAAATCGCTTTAGCGACGGAACGTGCGGGGTAAAACGCGACATGAGGGCGGGAAATATCAAACACATGACATCTTCCGACTTTTACACTGCTTACATTAAAGTGATAAAGATTTTTGTTGGCACGCGACCGAGGCGGAGTTTCACTTACATTCTGTGATACTTCAGGTCCGCACTTAGTTTTGTTACCGATTTGTTTAGCAGTGTGTTGTAGGAGAAAGTGTAATATTATAAGTAATAATTATTTTATATCTGTTTATTTGGTAGTGTGTTTTTGAAAATAATTTAAGAAGGTTATCAAGTTGCAATGAGTTGTGTAATATATGGTAAGTATAATATTATAAGTAATAATTATTTTGTCTGTTTATTTGCTAGTGTGTATTTATTCTATGATGGATGTAAAATAATTTGTAAAGTTTGTGATCAAGACCTAATGTGCTGGAACAAATACTGCTGCAAAATTCATGTCAATAGTAACCGGCATAAAAATAAAAAAAATGGCGTGTCTTCTTTGGAACCTTAGTTTATGTTTGATTTACTGTTAATGCTGATTGCCTGTGATGTTCCTCTGCGCATATTGGATAAACCAGCATTTCGGGAGTCCTGGAATAAATACAATCCCCAGGTGAATTTACCAAGTCGTTCATCGTTACGTAGATATGTACCAAGTATTCGTGAAGACATTGTAAATAGGATTAAATGTGCATTAAAAAATACACGGCTGTGGTTATGTGTTGACGAGACGACAGATTGTAAAAAAAATTCTATTTTAAATGTTATAGTACGTGTACTCTACCCTGTTAAACCAACATTTCCACTTTTACTAGCTGGCAAAAGACTAACTGCGTGTACTGGCGAAACAATTACGCAGGTGGTGTTGGAGACTTTCGAAAAATTTGAACTGTCAACAAGTCAAGTATTGATGTTTGTGACCGACGATGCTGCGACAATGCGTTTGGTGGGCCGTTTTCTTCAAAGAGACGATTGTAGGTTTTTACATGTTACGTGTAAAGTGCATGCGTTCCATCTTGTAGCAGAAACGATTCGAAAATGTTTTCCAGAGGTAGATGCATTAATAGCAAATACAAAAAAAGTATTTCTCAAATCTCCTAAACGGCTTCCAGCATTTCACACACTGTGTCCTGGTATTCCGAAACCACCAGAGTCGATTCTTACATGTTGGGGAACGTGGTTGAAGGCAGCTTTTTATTATGCTGAATATTTTCAACAAATAAAAGGTGTGATACTACAGTTCAACCCTAACGAGGCTGCAGCTATTAAGGAAAGCCAGACAAGCTTTCAAGATGTTTCTCTTGAAACAGATTTAAAAACTATTTATAACAATTATAGAGGACTACACGACGCAATAAAAAAATTGCAAAATACTTCGTTGTCGTTAGTGGAATCGCTGCAAAAAGTGGACGACGTAAATACACAGCTGCAGACTATAAATGACGCAAAAAAATAAGCCCGTTATTGAAAAATTCGAGAGTGTATTACGGAAAGATTCTAATTTTACCAAATTAAGACAAATTTGTGATGGTGCCTCTACAGCTGCGTTGTGAGTTCACAGAGTGTTTTACTTACGCTTGTATTGCTTCCGTAGATGTCGAACGGTATTTTTCAAAATACAAACATATTTTTTCACCACAGTGAACATCGCTTACTGAGACAACTGTAGAAACATATCTGATGCTACACAGTTATTATAGAAGTGCTCCAGTTTGTGATAACGACAACCAAGCTACCTCATAAATCTGCTTAAGAAGGTGAGTTTTGTACATATTTTTATGGAGTGTAACAGTATTAATAAAATTTATTTCCATTTATTTTATTTATTTATTTATTTATTATTAGTTATCACTTAGCTATACAATGTACATGTGTGAACGTCATTTAACAGTTTAGTAATAATGTGCAGCACTAAGCTTACAAAATATAAGGAAATACATAAAAAAAAATTTAAAGCGAACGAAATAGTACAAAAACATACATCATAATATATAAAATATTTTTGTTTTTATTATTGTACTTATTCAAGTATTATGATATGATGTACGTACCCAGTACGTCTCTGCAGGATTAATGACCTTGGCCAGGTTTAATTATGAATAAGCCGTGTATTTTTTAATGCACATTTAATCCTATTTACAATGTCGTCACGAACACTTGGTACATATCTACGTAACGATGAACGACTTGGTAAATTCACCTGCGGACTGTATTTATTCCAGAACTCCCGAAATGCTGGTATATCCAATATGCGCAGGGGAACATCACAGGCAATCAGCAATAATAGTAAATCAAACATAAACTAAGGTTGCAAAGAAGACACGCCATTTTTTATTTTTATGCCGGTTACTATTGACATGAATTTTGCAGCAGTATTTATTCCAGCACATTAAGTCTTGATCACAAACTTTACAAATTATTTTACATCCATCATAGAATAAATCTGGAAATTCACCGATAAATTTATTCATTCTATCAGCGTACGGTCGTTTTCTACTCTTTTACGTTCAACATTATTTATTATTTATTCGTACTCTATGCATCGACCGACAGATAACAACTGAAGTGTGTCGTGTCATCGTCATCGTAAACAAGCGCGCGATGACATTGGTATTGCGCCCGACCCTGAATTTACCATCGCTTGGCCAGGCTTAATTATGAATGATGGTGTCTTGAGTATAACTTGTTTTATCGTTAAGTTTATTCTCTAGGATGCCTCCTCACTTCGGTTGTGTTGACACACACCTGCTGTACGGTGTATTCTAGACAATTTACTGTCCATCATTACTTCATCAGAATATTGAGGAAACAACGCATAAACAGTTAATGAATTTGAACTTGAATCTTCAATTTTCTGATGAAGTCGTGTATGCACATCAAAACGTCAAGAGTATATCGTAAGAGTGAGGTGGAGGAAGCCATCACCGCCTAGGATGGCGGCATCTCAAAAAACGAACATCAACGACACAACACGGATTTTTCCCAAGAAATCAACATTTATTAAAAACGACGGCCATAAAAAGTCAATTCTGTGGTATACTTCAGATCAGTGGCGTCTGGTGGATTTAGCTTATACCATATCGCAGTATTGGTGCATGGAACTCAAGCAATATTTTAAGGTACAACTATCAGTATTGAATGAAGAAGTTTTGCAAAATTTGAAAAAAAAAATAGAGAATATTAGTAAAATCTCTAGACTTAGTAAAATATTTGCAAACTATTATTTTTCATAATTAGAAGAAACATTTATCACCCAGTTTTTTTTGATTTTCGAAAATTTTTTTTAGTTATGACCTTTTGAAATTTACACAATGAGGAACTTAAATTTCAAAATGTAACTTTTACAAAAAATCAAAATTTTCGAAAACCAAAAAAAAACGGGGTGATAAATGTTCTTTCTGATTACGAAAAAAAAAATAGTTTGCAAATATTTTACTAATAGTCTATGAGTCATCCGGCGTGCCAGCGCATTTTTGCAACTTTTTTTTTAATTTTCTTTTCATTTTTTTTCCTGCAAGACCAATCAGTACTGACAATCGTGCTTTAAAATATTGCTTGGTTGCATGCTCCAATACTGAGATATGGTATAACCTAAATCCACCAGCCGCCACTGGTTTAGATCACAATTTAATAAAATAGTTGTCTTAATCAAGGCAAAAAGCAGTGACTTTTTTGTTATATTAGTAATTTGTGTACCGTTACTTTATAGTGCTATAAATTATTTATATTTAATCATAATTGTATGGTTAATACAGTTAAAATTGAGTCTATTGAGTATATCTTTCTTGTTATTAAGTTTCTGTTACAAAAGTGTGTCTTTGTAGTGGTTATAAAGTGGCAATTAAGTGGATAACTCTTGGGACGTGGCTGCCTGCGGACATTAAGCGTCCTTGTGACGTAATTATACGTGGCTGAAAACATAAATGATGACGTTACAATCACTAATGTAACGGCATTTTCACGTGTTTGTGATGTTATTTGCTTTACTGGGCATATGTACTATCAGGATAATCGCGACGCATATAGGTGATTATTGCTTTATCGAAAGTGAAATACGGGAGTTTGTAAATATTTTATTATACATTATTGTGAATATTTCCCACTAAACATGGTAACTTACAACTATTTGCAGCAAATTTAGTTTTATTTTATTTTTGAAAGTCAGTACCCGGAAATTAGCTTCAAATTAAATTTTCATAACTAATGTTTGAAAACTAATCGCGAAGTTGCCGTTAGAAACTTTCTTCAAATTGTAAATAAAAGTTTACAACAAATTTGCAATAATAAGCTAATAATTATTCTAAGTTGGCTGTAAGTTTGTATGTTAAATATAATTTGAAAATTTGTGAGTAATTTACATTTGCAAAATTTATGCAAATTTCAAATAAAAGCTTACAACAAATTTGTACAACTAAATTAATAAACCTAATTTTGCCATAAGTTTACATATGCAAAATATAGTTCTATACAATTTACATATTTGAAAGACTTTAAATTTTCATATTAATACTTTCAATAAACTGGTTCCAGTTTTAATAAATTAAAAACTTAAAATGTATTTACTCATCGTTCTTCAGACAGATAATTTCGAGACTTCGGAACTGTTCATAAAATATTCCGATTACAATACATACTAATTACACTAATTATAGAGTATTAGTTAGAGATGAGGCAATTGCAATAATAATTATATGTATTTTATGTGTTTTAAGTAAAATGTAAAGTGTTACGCATCTATTTGATTAAAGTGTTGCCGAAAAATGTCAGTTCATTCCACTGTCTATTATCCGAAATTCCTAATATTTCAAATAAAGCGCAATTTTGTAGTCTTCCGTCATCTGTACTACATTCTTGTTTGTCATGTTGGCAGTAGTTGTATTAGGTACAGAAAGAAGCAGAGAGAAAGAAGTTTATTCTTCTTGGCAGAGAGATGCTTTACGTAAATTCTTTGACCATATAATAGATATGGTCGAGGTGTAAATAAATAAATTAATAAAGTGAGGCCATAGTAAAAACGACTGCTAGAATCATCTCATCGTTGATTATAATAATAATTTTTTAGGCAGAGGCTCTACGATTGGTTCTACATTCTACATAGAAAAGGTATGTAGATGTAGATGTAGATACATACAGTTGCAGTATTTATTATAATTATTTATTTACATCTAAAATTTTTTAGATCCTTAGTATAATTTGATTTTGATATTAGACGTAATTCTTTGTGTTGGTAGTACTAGTTTGTAGTCTTTGTATTGAAATATGTATTTGCTGTTTGATCAGAGACAACCAGGAGACAGTCAAGTACATATGAAAATTTGTTCGGTTTTAGGTATAATTATTGATATACTTCCATCCTTGTTGTACATACGTGCTTCTCAATTAATCTATCTTTGTCGAAGTTTGGGAAGATTTTCGTAGATGGCGATGGCGATAGCAGCACAAGAAACGTCATCGTTGATGTCGATCCGGTCGCCATTTTGTTTGTTTTGTTGCTGATATTGTGTGGTGCCTGTCGTTTTTTATTTTATATTGGATTACGAACTGTAAAATACTGTGACTTTTAAATACTATTTTATTTGAACTTTTTATTAGTGTTAGTGTAATATTTAATTTTACTATAATAACCATGCTACAAAAACATTGTCTTATTTGTGGATTCAATATAGATCAGGTAGAAAAAATGCACTACTTTCCAGTCAATGACCAAAAGTAAGTTTGTCTTTTGTGTTTTAAAGGTATTTAAATAAAATTGTTTCCTTCTTGTTAGGTCCAAAGTTTGGCAAGAAATGATGGGAATAAAATGTGTTCCTGATATATCACTTCGCAACTATTCGATTTGCAATCGTCATTTTTCTATAGACAGTTACATGAACCTTGCAACACAGAGGCTGCGTGCTGATGCTGTTCCCATGTTATTCCCATGCCAAGTACAACTGGATCCTTCACAAGAAATGGTGGTAATTCAAAGAAATGTGGAGCTTACAAATGATCAAGAGCTTTTAGAAAGTACTAATACAGGCATAGGTATGTTATAGTTATTGGTTACTTACTTCTTTTACTTGGAGTATGTACACTCTACGTTCTTATTATTGTACTGTGTTACTCAGCGATTGTGAGTTGATAAGTCAGATTCGCTGATGCCTCTGTATCACACTCATTTTTCTATTTTCTGTCAAGCTACAAACATCATACTATTTAATTTGCAAGATTGCATATGTATAAAAAGACATGTTTTTTGCATGAAAAGCTTTGTGGCTGTTTTGTTAGCAAAATCACATTTTTTATCTCAATTTGAGCAGTACATGGATATTGTATTACAGGAGAAGCAATAATTGAAGACCCAATTCCAAGCTGTTCCGGTTTGCAAAGGAGTCCAAGTACCCCTACGCACCGCTCCATGTTTCGATGTATTAACGGAGTCTCTCGTGTTGATGCTACTCCTAGAAAGCAACATTTAATACATATGATAGAAACAAAAGAGGCGCATATAAGAAACTTGAAGAAGTTGTGCAAGAAAAAGGCCAATGACATAAGGGCCTTAACAGATCTTCAAGACAGTTCTGTTGTAAGAAATATATTCAAGGGCATGTCAAGAATCACTACAGATTTCCCTCATCTCCCAATTACGTTTAGAGCGATGCACAAAATAAAGTCTACCCATTTAGATGCAAAAATGCAATTTGCCATGAAAGTGAATATTGCTGCCCAAGTGATGAGCCATACTGTAGGAGCATTCTTGTATACATTGCTAAGTCGAACAGTTTATATTCACACAGACATCTGAAATTATTCAATAATTTTGCAGGTGAATTGGAGCAGACCATTATAAAATTGTAACCAGGGAGATCGTGAAAGCTGTATGGAAAATTGGTACCTATTCCTTGGTGGTGTAAAAAAAAAAAACCAAGAATATATCCAGAATCGTAAGGATGCAAAGAAATCTAAACATTAGTTGAGGACATTCCAGCATCGATAGTTGTTGATATGGGGTTTGTTCCAGCAGCAGTTTGCAAACTATAAAATAAATAAATATGTTTTATTTTATTATTAGCTTCTTATGGCTTGATAACTTTAATGCTCTTATTAATGTTTTTTTATAATTTCAAGTGTTGATGTTGCTTGAAACTGTAATATGTACATATGCGCCTACCTAATAAGTTTATATTTACCCAATGATTATTAATTAGGTATATAATTTATGTACTTACGAACAAGTACTTCTTCGTTCTTGTGTAGGATATGTATATTTATTTGTAAAAACCTATCGGCGTTTATAATATGTTTTGTTAATGTAAGCTATACCTAAGCAGTTAAATATTATTACTATTGTATTTGTTAAAAGTATTGTTAAATTGCAGACCACATTGTATAAATAATGTGTAGCATTAATCGATGTTGATACATATATCTGGGATGTTGGGAAGCAAATGTACATTTTTTTCCTTATTGGTAGGCTTAATTATATATTTTTTGTACTTGCCATATAGGTTTTGTATTACATAGGTACCTATTGTTCAAGAAAGTATTATAATCGTTATTTAATTGTAAAATGTTTAACTTTTTGTTTAGCCATTTATTTTTCTGTGGTTTAGATTATTTAAAATATCTTCATAATTATTGCATTCATTGTGGCTTGTTATTTTATTGATTTTCTATCAATAAACGATTTATTTTACCTGTTTCGTTTTATTTCTTCATTAAAATGTAATTGAAAATATAACAACAGCCAGCAAAACGCATCGCGCGCTTTTTTAAATCACGGCGCGTCATCGCGCACGCCATCTATTCTCACCTTCCCAAACAGTAGACCAGTGCAATATTCCGAATAGAAATAATACACGTACTTGAACGTCTCGTGGTTGTCTCTGGTTTGATTTACCAATGTCTCTGTTTACCATGCCATTTGGGATTTCAAGGCACGCCTGTGAAAAGTTTTTAATTCATTTTTATATTATTTCTTCCCAAAGTTCAGCAATATGGATGATGTAATTATAAAGGTAAATCATTAGTTATTATTATTTAGCGTAAAAACTTGCATGTTCTAAAATTATCTAATAAATTATAGGTTATGCGTCATAGGTGTGTAAGGGGCAGATAGCGCACCTATTGGTTTGTAATGGAATTGTTTATTCATTAAATTAGATTTTGGAGTCATAAATATATAAGTACGACCTTGAACGACTTTGAAAAGTTGCTAAAATTTAATTTTCCTTATTAAAACCACCTATCCTTACTTATACTACAACTGTGGACGAATGAAAATTTTAAATTAAAAATAGTAAACTTCGACTGAAACTGACAGGGAGGTAAACTTAGATATTATTTTTAAAATGATTTTAGATAAGCAATCAACCATATTATTTAAAATCAAATGTTACATAGTGTTTAAATAAAAACACATACAAGTGTAATTTGGTTTGTCTTACATGTTAAAATGTATTTTCATTATGTGAGTAGACTTTGTATGACGTTTCTGTAAATTTTTATTGAAAAAAATATATCTAGGAATTTCTTGCCTGGCATATTTCATTCAAATCAGAAAGATAAATATTAAATAAACACACAGTTATAAAATGTTAACATAATTTTTTAGCGAACTCATCGTAAATGTTTTTCATTAATGAAAAAGAAATATCGCAAACCTCGGGGAATGTATGGCATTAGAAAAAAGATGCTTCTATCGCAAACCAAGTATGAAATCAATTCAGGCTCCCTTTGAAAAGGACAACATTCAAAATTATAATTCTGATCAAAGTATCCCTTTAACTTTTAATTCTACATTTCTATACTAAAATTTCCTTTTGAAGATGTAGCCATACAAGAAGCTGATGATAAATTAAAAGAAAATGAAGTACTTTAACAATATATGGTAAAGTTTGATAATTAATATTAATCGTTACGTTAAATTATATTTATTTTTTCCATTTGAACTATTTATGGTTTATTGGAAGAAATACAAATAATACAAAGTTTATTTGTATTTCTTCCAATAAACCATAAATAGTTCAAATGGAAAAAAAATAAATATAATTTAATGTAACGCTTAATATTAATTATCAAACTTTAACTTAACAGATGCCTAGAAGACTTTACTGGCCAATTCGATTGCTGGACTGGTAAGAGAGGAAACTTAAAAGTAGCAAATTTAAAGATTATTGATATGATAATATTAGAAATGTAGTTCCAATTACTTTTTAATTGTTAGATAATTTCTTAGGATGTTAGTAATTATAGTTTTGACTGATGGTGGTATATTTTTAAAAAATTATAAGTAATTATTAAGATCACTTTATCTTCAATTTTCTCTTCTTTTAATAGTTATATTCGTTTGCATAATGTTCACAGTATGATTATGGCAAAAAAATGCCATGCAACTTAGCTTACCTTGAAAATGACAGTTTGTTAGAAAATATTGTTAAAAAACAAAAATATTTACCAGGTACATTATTATTAAATAAAGGTGTTTTTTCCTTTTTAAGTTGAAGATTATGTAAGGCCATTATTAGAGACAATTTATTTTCCTTCTTAATATCCATTATTATAATAGTTATTTATTAAAGTCTAATAAATATATTTTCCTTAATATGTGTTATTTATTAATAGTTTTGCATATGAAGTTTATTTAAATGTTTATTTAAACTGAAACATGAAATAAAGCACATTTTAGCGTTTTTCTTGTATAACTGAATTAATGAATCTCAACACATGAAAAAATCAGAAATTTTTGTGATTTTCTTGTCAAACTTTTAAATAAACTTTATTTGCTCGATAATTGTAATTAGCATTAAGTAACAAGTTCACTGTACAAAACGCGCCTGTGCGCACGTTAGTAGACAGCAGTCAGTGGCGGCTGGTGAAATTTAGGTTATGTCATCGTATTGGAGTGTGGGACCAAGCGATACTTTTAAGGCATAACCACAAAGAATAAATGAAGAAGTTTTGCAAAAAATAAAATTGAGTTTGAAATTACGATGGAAGTTTGAAAAATGGCTTATTTTGTAGATGGTTTGTAAAATATTTGCAAAACTTTTTTTTCAGATTCAGACGTCAAATTTATCGACATTTCAAATTTTTTTTTAAAAAATATTGACCTTATAAAGTTGCGACATTTTAAAATTTTATTTTGGGTTAATTTTTTAGCATCCAAATTTTAAAATATCACAACTTTATATATTTTTCAATAAAATTTGAAATCTGTCGATAAATTTGACGTCTGAATCTGAAAAAATGTTTTGCAAATATTTTACGAACCACCTACAAAATAACCGGGGGAAGGGAACACCAATTTCAAACTTTTATCGCAAATTTCAAACTCAATTTTGTTTCTGCAAAAACTTCTTCACTTAGCTTTTGTGGTTATGCTTTAAAGTATCACTTGGGTACCATAGTCCAATACGAAGATATGACATAACCCAAATTTCACCAAGAGATGTGTAATGCAATTTTGTAGTAAGTTTTCAAATCTCATTTACTGGAAACCATTATCTGTGAACTTTTAGCCAAGTAATGATTCTTCTTCCCCTACAACTTGCAACAAGTTTTCGTGCGAAAAATTTTCTTGTATACTTTCTCAGTAAACTTACTTCAAATGCTCAAATAATTTGCGCTGTATTTGCAATTAATTTTCAGTTAAATATGCAACCAATTCACCTGTTGTCTTTCATGTAGTTTACAGTAAGTTCACAATTGCAAATTTTGCAAGTGTAAGTGCCATGTGTGGCAGATTCAGGTTTGCTGCAAATTTACCATAAGCTTCTCCCTCGAAGGATCTTCACCTTGCTAGCGGTGAGGGGGCTTGCGTGCTCTAATGAACTGAGGGCTATGCCGGCGGTAGCTTAGCTACCGGCAGGGACTCCCATGCCGGACAGGCCGAGGGGAAGAGCCAGACTAAGAGAAATCCACTCACACACACATATACACCTTACACCTACACACAAATGGTTGGTCAGAAAGACTCCTGGGTTCGCCCTCTTCCAGGGGGAGATTCGAGGCGGGGCTCCTGGATTGGGATCGTGTTGGAGAGGTAGCAGTGAAAGAAGCTGGGGATGGTACACCCAGTGCCGCCGGATAGTATAGGGGCCCACCCTTGCATAGCCAGCGTAGGGGGCTGCCCTTTCACCCGGTGTATAATCCCGGAGTTTGTAGTAGTGCCAGGTGGCGCCTGGAATAGGGCCCTGCTGCTTTCTTCGGGGGCTTCACTAGTGGCTGCCAACCTTTCTCGCCGGGATAAAGCCTAGCCTTGTGCTTCACCTGGGGGAGGGAGAATCCGAGGAGTCAGACAGCCTAAGCATACACATACATCAACACTATACATACACACACACACACCTACACTTACATACAGAGACATCCAGACCCCCCCCCCCCCCAAATGGAAGAAAAAAGAAAGAAGAAATAGTCAACGTACCCGTTGAAGCAGAGCTCCCTAGCTCAGAAGTGAAGGTGGTGGCCACCGAGCCGCTACCTCACCAGGAGGAAGATCTTCTGAGATCTCCTAGTGACGAGTCTGAGGAGGGACCGAAAGGTTCTACCACGGACGAAGTCACCGAGGATGCCCTCAGAAAAAAGAGGGAAAAGAGGAAGGAGTACAAGAAGAAAGTCAGAAGCAGGAGGGCGGAAGGCCAAAAGTTCAATGCCGGGCGATTCACTTCGACCGGTAGAGCTGGAGGGCTCTGTTCTAGCCTCTTCTGCTTCGGCGAGCGCCAGCCAACCCGGCCCCGAGTTCTAGGCTTACCGTCAAGGAAAGCCAGGAGCACCAGACTGGTAGGAAGGCGTACAGAGACCGACCCTCTAACACGAGGGGCCCTAAGGCAAGGTGGGCAAGAAGGGAGGAAAGAAGGGAAGCCAAAAGGCAACCTGTCTCACTCCCTTCTGCTCCTGCTTCGGTGAGGGGGTAGAGGAACCTGGAAGTCGGCAAAGACTTCCAACTACTCAGCCTCCGACCAAGGGCTCCAAGCGGCAGAGGGTTGCAGAGAAGACCACCCCTCCAGAGCGGCGGAACAAGCGGGCCAAGGCGGTCCGGACACCCTTGAGACCAGCAGGTGATGCGGTCCATGTGTCTCCCTTACTTAGGGGTAGCACAGGGGCTGCAAACCTGCGGTCCTCTGGGGCCGGGCCACAACTGGCCAGCTATGGTTCTGCTGCCAGGAGAGAAAATCAGGTCGTTATAATGTCTAGCCGCGAGGCTGGTATTATCACACCTGAAGAGGCAGAGCATCTGAGAGGACATCTGGTGGAGATGTTGCGGCCATGGCGGGCCCCGAAGGGGGTCCTCAGGGTCCGGAACTTCATTTCAGGAACTCGGGCCGGGTAGAACCGGGCTGGTTCCTGATATCTGCCGAGGATGAAACCTCCAGACGTTGGCTCCTAGAGGACTGGGCAACTCTGGTCGAGGGAGACGTCAGCTTCCGCGCTTTGCGAGCGGCTGATGTCCCATGGCCGGAGAGGGTTGGCTTCTGGCTGAGAAGCCAAGAGGTCGACCTTAGCCGAGTCCTTAGAGTGTTGGCTCTCCAGAACCGCTCCCTCAACATTGGGGCATGGCGGCATCTGGAGACAACAGGAGGTCCTGGTGGGTGGCACCTGATCTTCATGGTTGGCCAAGACACGATCAGACACCTGGAGGACGCCGGGTGGGTGCTCTACTATAAGCTGGTAACTCTGACAGTGCGCGGGTTATCGGCTTGGGGTGGAGCCACTCGCCAAGGGCCTTCCGGGGTCGACATGTCGAGGCCGACCGCGGAGAAAGGGAGATAGGTCACCCAAACCCACACCATGCAGATCCCCCCATGGACCTATTGCGGGTGAGTCAAATAAATCTCCAGCACAGTCAGGATGCCACTGGGGAACTGGTGAACAACTTGACAGGTAAAACTGGAGAAATTGTACTAATTCCAGGAACCCTATGTTTTTAGGAATCGAGTTAGGGGGACTAGGGAATGTCCGGCTACCAAGTGATAGTCGGAAAGGAAGGAAGGGACGACCGACCAAGAACATGTATAGTAGCCTCCAAGGATCTGCAGTTGGTGCCATTGCCCCAACTTGGAACCAAGGATGCTACAACAGTCGTCCTAGAATATAAGGTAAGAAATATTAAATGTAAGGTAGTAGTTAGCAGTATTTATCTTCCATATGATAACGCGCGACTACCGCCTACTCAGGAATTAGAAGATATAGTCGCATTTGCAAGGAATGAAGGTCTTCCATTAATAATTGGATGCGACGCCAATGCTCATCATATAGTGTGGGGCAGCTCCGACGTCAACACCCGGGGCGAAGCTCTACTAGAGTACCTGGCGTCGACGAACCTACAGGTTATGAACAGAGGAAAAGAGCCAACGTTTATCAACCGCATCCGCCAGGAGGTGATAGATATTACGCTGGTCTCTCAAAGTTTGATGGAAAAAATTTCTGACTGGAGGGTAACTCAGGATATCTCGATGTCCGATCACAAGATGATTAGATTCGAGATTGGGTCCGATAGGACAGAGGACACCCTCCGAAGAAATCCAAGGAAAACTGACTGGGAGAGGTATCTCCTTACTCTGGCAAGTCTTCAAGACGAACCGGGTGGGAGGATTATCTCCCCTGAGGAATTGGACATAAAGGTAGAAAGCCTAGAAAGTCATATAGTCTCAGCATACGAGGAAGCCTGCCCACTCAAGGCCGTGGGAGTACGTAGGGCCCGATGGTGGAGTAGGTCGCTTGATGACCTGCACCGGACGGCCAGACGTGCTAACAATCGAGCCGTCAAGAGAGGGACGGATTCCTCATGGGACGACTTCAAGGAGGCTAGGAGAAATTTTAAAAAGGAACTAAGGCGTAGCAAGAGAGAAAGCTGGCGGCAGTATTGTGGGGAAATGAACTCCCTACCGGAAACCGCCAGACTGATGAAAATACTCAGCTGCGAGACAAAGGAAACAATAGGATCACTACGAAGGCAAGATGGGACTTGGACTACTTCTAGGGGAGGAGTCATTAAGACACCTCTTAGAGGTTCACTTCCCGGGCGAACGCCCTGCCGTTGCAGTACCCTTGGAGCGGCCGATGCCACCAGTTGACTATCGGCTTGCCGAGGAGATTATAAAGGACGGAGCTGTAGTCTGGGCAGTGAATGAGTTCGAGCCCTTTAAAGCAGCGGGGCCAGACGGGATCTTCCCAGCTCTGCTTCAGAGGGGCCTGGATATTCTTCTACCGCATTTAAGAGGAATATTTGTGGCCAGTCTGGCACTGGGATATGTTCCCCTGACCTGGAGGTCAGCTAAAGTGGTCTTTATCCCCAAAGTGGGAAAAAAGGACTACACAGCTGCCAAATCATTTAGGGCGATCAGTCTCACGTCCTTCCTGCTAAAAGCATTGGAAAGGATAGTGGACAGATATCTGTTGGAAGGGGACCTAGCCAGGTACCCATTCCACAAGAATCAGCACGCATATAGGCGAGGGAGGTCCACGGAGACAGCCCTTCACGCCGTCGTGCATAAGGTAGAAAGGGCCCTCCTGCATAAGGAGATCATCCTAGCAATATTTTTTGATATAGAGGGTGCCTTTGATAAAGCAAGGACTACTACTATCTGCGATGCCCTTCGGACTAGAGGTACTGCTCCAGTACTGGTCAGATGGGTGAAATCTGCGCTGGAAGAGAGACGAGTTAGTGCTGCTTTAGGAGACTGCCAATTGGACGTCGGGGTGAGGGGCGGCTGTCCACAAGGCAGCTGCCTATCACCCCATCTATGGTGTCTAATAATGGATGGTCTCTTGGAGCGCCTAACTTCGGAAGGATTTTATGCGCAGGCATATGCGGACGACGGGCTGGTCCTAGTGACCGGCCGCTTCTTAAATGTCGTTTGCAACAGAACGCAGGTAGCTTGTAGAATAATAGAAAGATGGTGCGGCGAAACAGGTCTCTCAGTTAATCCATCTAAGACTGAGATGATCCTATTCACCAAGAGAAGGAAAATAGAGGATTTTAGGGCACCAACCATGTACGGTAAACCTCTTGCGCTTGTGCAGGAGGTTAGGTACCTGGGAGTGACTCTAGATAGCAAACTGTCATGGGGGCCGCATATCGACAACGTCATCAAAAAGTCGACTGCGACCTTCTGGCAATTGCGCCTAGCGGTAGGTAGGAACTGGGGTCTCAACCCACGGATCCTACACTGGCTGTACACGGCGGTCATCAGGCCTAGGCTCCAGTATGGATCCGTGGTCTGGTGGCCGAGCGTGGACAGAGCGATTACGTCCCGAAAGCTGGCAAAAGTCCAGAGACTAGCCTGCCTAGGGATCACTGGCGCAATGAGGACGACACCGACAGTTGCTCTGGAGGTTCTGCTAGGCTTGCCAACGCTTCCCTCGTGGATAAAGAGGGAGGCTATGGCGGCCTATCTGAGAATGCGGGATTCTGGGAGCTGGCAGTGTTCAGGCAGAGCTGAAGGTCACGCAGCAATTGCTGGACTGACGGAGAGGGAAATCCCTCTCTCTGTCCTGAAGGTGAGAGAAGCGAAAGATCAGCTAAGGTTGAAAGGAATTACACTCTCACTCTTCCTAGTAGGGAGGAGTGGAGTGAAGGAAGAATTGACTTCCGCCCGGACTCTCTGGTGTGTTATACAGACGGATCTCGGCTGGCCACTAGATCGTCTTCCGGGGCGGGAATATATCTGGAAGGCAAAGAAGTACAGGAGAGCTTTGCTCTAGGCTCGTACACCACGGTCTTCCAGGCAGAGGTTTACGCCATCCTAGCGGTGGCAGGTAGGGCTGAGGTTAGGAATGGGGCGGAACAGATAATATATATCTGCTCCGACAGCCAGGCTGCTCTAAAGGCGGTGTGCTCCCCCAGGACGAGATCAGCTCTCGTCCAGGAGTGTGGGGATGCCCTAGAAGAACTGGCCAGGCATAAACAAGTGAGACTGGTATGGGTCCCGGGGCATATGGGAGTTCCAGGCAACGAGAAGGCCAATGAATTGGTTAGACTCGGAGCCGAGGAACCCTGTCACGGGCCTGAGCCTATGTTAGGTATTTCAAGAAGGCAGGTCACAACGGCCCTCGATGAGTTGGCCCACGAGACACTGAGGACGCACTGGAGGACCAACAGGGCCTGCAGGCAAACCCGAGATTTTGTGACGGGGCCGAACAAATCGAGATCGGCCTGGTTGCTGGGACGGAGTCGTAAAACTCTGAATCTCTTAATCGGTGTTCTGACAGGCCACTGCAGACTTAAGAGGCATCTATCATTGATAGGTATTGAGGAAGACCCTACATGTCCAAGATGCAGGAGTGATGAAGAGACATCTTACCACTTCCTGGGACAATGTGAAGCGTTTGGGCGCCTGAGACACAGTATCTTCGATTCTGAGGCGCTTCTAAGGGGAGGAGATGAGCTCCCTCGCAATGAGTGACATCCTGACCTTCATCAGAAGGTCGGAAAGATTCGATGAGGGAGCAAGAGAAGCACATGGCTGAGGGGACAGCTGGGGGTTGGTAAAAAGGGCCCGTCTGTGGCCTACTTGCCAGGCGTCAGCCTCCCCCACCATTACCATTACCATTACCATAAGCTTGCAAGTACGAAAACACTCTAGGTGAAACAGCGTCTCTGACTAACTCTCCCCGTCCCACAATACACAAACTGGTGAAAAAAGGTGCTCTCCCAAGAAAACAATGATCCGACGCCGGCCAATCGAAAATCTGGACCCATCATTAGCAAAACTTTTAAGAACTTTAGTTTACAACGCGTATCAGAAAAATGAAACTCTACTATTGACGTGGTAGATAGAAAACTAAAAGAAATGGTTTATCATCTAAAATATACCAAAAGGGCTGAGAAAAATTGAATTTAAATACCAAACTATAAATAAACGCATAGCGGTTATGGAAAGCAGACGAATAGTGAATTGGCGAGATGAATATCTTGAAGAGATAAAAAGAACTCAGAAGGGAAGATAAACCAATTTATTATCTAGATGAAACTTGGTATTATCCTCATGACACCGTAAAAAAAGGATGAACTGATGGATCTAGGAAATGTCAACCAATCTCATTGTCCCCTAATAAAGGGACTGGGTTGATTATATTACACAGTGGATCAGTTGATGGATGAGTTGATAATGCATTGAAACTCTGCGGAAAAATATAGAAGACTGTAACGTGGATTACCACAAGAACATGGAGGGAGAAATTTTGAGAAATGGTTTAAAAATACCCTAATTCCTAAATTAAAATCGAATAGCATATTATTTTTGACAATGCGAAGTACCATTCGAGATAACTATAAAATTTCTAGCAAGAGTTCTACTAAGCTGGAGTTCAAATTTTTTTTAATGGAATATGATCTCTATTATGTGGAAAATTATAATAAAGCACAACTCTTGGAAGTCCTGCAAACGAAAAATTATGAGAAGAAGTATATTATAGACACTGTAGCGGAGAGATATGGCCACAAAGTATTCAGATTACTGCCATATTTCTGTATTTTCAACCCGATTGAATTAATTTGATGTAAATTGAAGAAAAAATGTCAAAAAAGGAACACTTTTCGGAAATTTGATAAAAACGCCGTAGAGTTAATTCAAAATGATAAAGTGTCGAAAATTAACAAGGAAGATTGAGTAAAAGAATTAGGAAAGTAATTACAATTGAGGATGATTATTTAAAAAATTGCTGAATGTGAGGGAAGGTAAAGTGAAGTGAAGTGAAATGAAGAAGTGAATTTTGTGATATCAACTGTATTATTTATTTCCGTTTTTGTGCTTTCGTTGTTCAGTGTTTGAGAAATATTTTTTTCAGGATGGTATTATTTATTAACATTATTTTTCCATCTTGAAAAAATACGTAACGTTATAGTAATAACTTTACTATTAGAATTTATTTTTAGTTTATTTATTGAGAAAAATATTTCTTTCTGTTACTATTTTGAGAGTATATTTTTTGTTTTTAAAGGTTTCCAAACGTCGAAAGTCTACAACACTCTCATCGATGCGCGACGTTCGAAAGCGAGGAGCTAGCTTCGACTGTAAGCAAAAAATTTAAGAACGAAGGAAAAGAGGCCGCCGCAAAACTTATCTCAGAAGCAATTTTGACCACTCCCACTCGAGTAGGTAAAATAAGGAAAGCTTGGCAAAAGAGTAAAAAGTCAATAGAAATAATTCCACTTACCCCAGACAAAGCTCTGTCAGTAATGACTGAAGTGAAAGATAGCAAACACTCCTATCTTGTTCATAGACGGATAGCAAAAGAATATTTTGCCGATATCTATCCCTCCTATCACAAGCTCCGGGAAGCAAAATTACGTTGCTATCCCCGAAAAGAAGGGCAAATTGTAACCGAAATGTCTGCAGAAATTTTATTACAAGATATCTTGGATCATATAGTAAAACGAATACTAGAATTGCAGAAACCGGTTCTTCTTTCATTATCAAATGATCTTCTGATGAATTTGAAATTGTTGATAAAATGGAAAGTGATGGAAGAACAGGTCACTTACAATACAAACAAATGTTCGCCGAGGTTGGTCTAGGTGATGGCAATTTGTTTCTAACGTCCATAGTGTCATGACAACTGCATGCGGAGCAATCTGGGAAAGATAAAATGATTGTGTGGCAAAATCCTCGTCCATGGTCAACTCGATTTTGTATACCTCTACGCTTCCAATTCAAGAAAGAAACGAAAGAACTGACGGTACAGGAGTAGAAAATCAAATTTCGGAACTTCGACCGACTACTGATATGTTAGGTAATGAAGAAATTGCAATTTCTCATGTTTATGTGATGACTATGATAACGGCAAAGTGTGTAATGCAAAGATATGAATGCCATCGAAAAAGTATTATAAAGAACAGTTGTTCAGGAAAATTTTAAATTTGGATTGTCAAGTCTACATGGCTGGTTCAGGCTGGATCAGGTTTTTTGAATGTTTGCTGCACATTTCGTACAGATTAGAACTTAAAATTTGGCAAATTCGAGGAACCGAAAATAAAGCAGTTTTCGAAAACAAGAAACGTACCATACAGTAGAACTTCAGAGATAGAATGGGATTGCTCGTGGATATACCTAAGAGTGGAGGTAGCGGAACCACTAATGACGGCAACACGGCTCGACGATTTTTTTGCTAACCCCTCACTTTCCAGTGAAATTACGGGTATAGATGAAGAATTTATTACGAGATTTGGTGTGATATTACGCACCTTATCTTGTAGTTATGCAATCGATGTGACAGCGTTTGAGGAATATGCTTTGGAAACCGCAAAATTGTATGTCGCTAAATATCCGTGGTATTATATGCCCATTAGCGTACATAAAATATTACTTCATGGGGCCATAATAATCAAAGCTATTCTACCTATCGGTCAATTGTCAGAAGAGGCCCATGAATCAAGAAATAAGGATCTCAAAAGTTTTAGAGAAAAACACACTCGAAAAATTTTCCGTACAACAGGAAACCAAGATTTGCCAAACAGACTCCTTATAACTTCCAATCCAGTAATTTCATCTTTGCGGCAGTGCCCACCACGAAAATATTCGAATATATCTCCTGAAGTTATTTCGTTATTAGAGGCACCCTCGCTAGAATCAACGGAATCAAAATCTCCTAGAGTTCCATAGCTTGAGACGTGACGTAACGAAATTTCTGCATCCGATGAGGAAGACGAGGATGTCAGTGACATAGGTTTTTAGGGTTAATCTTAATATTAATTATACTGTATTTAGTAATGTAATGTATTCTATTGGGATTCAATTACTTTTGTTAATAATTTCTTTCTTTATAAATAGTTTATTGCACAATGATAAAAAAGTCTAGTAAATTCAGTTAATAATCTTATACTCCCTAAAAGTTACCCACGGGTAGTTTAATTTTTTTAATTACTTTTTGCATATAAAGTCTAGGATTCTAATGCCCTTTAGCCCATTTTCAGATTTTTGGTCGCTTTTCGAATTTTCTGGCCCTCTGTGCGGTGTGTACCGAAAAACATTACCACAGATGGAGAACCCGATTTCGACAATGGATTAGTTAAGGATTTTACCAAATTGTATTAAATTAATCATCATATAACAACTCCACAAAATCATAAATCAAATGATTTAATTAAACGTCTACATTCAACAATTATAGAACATTATAGAGTAACAAAATTAACTACCTCTGATCTCAAGAATACAGCAAGAATAAAACAATGTATTGTAGCATATAATCATACAATTCACGAGCTTTTACTAGGACAAACAAATGCCAATAACCCATTCTCTATGAATGTGCAATATAAACAATATGAGTACTACATTGATGAAATAAGAAAAACAGTCCAAGCTCAATATGAAATTGTAAAGAAAAACTTAATGACAGAAAAAGAATTTGTACACCAACAAAATTTAAAACGTTACGAAGAAACCATACAACAATATAAATTTGAAAACAAAGTATACGTAAAAAGTGTACGAGGAAGATCAAAAGCTACTAACCCCTTTCTTGGACCGTACACAATTCAGCAGATTAATCCAGATAAAACATCCGTTTTACTTAATAAGAAAAATAGACTTTAATTAAGAGAATAAACTTAGATGTTATATAATAACTACATTAGTATAAGAAAATTAATTAATAAACTACATAACTCTTATAATAATACACAATATGGTCACACTTATAATAAAGATTATAAAACTTCCTTAGCTATAGATGGAAATATTCTAGAATCCAAACCTAATCAATTATTTTTTATTAAATAAAGAACAAAAAGAGGACTCACAAATATCTTAGGAAAATCATTCAAGTTTATCACTGGAAACTTGGACGCAGAAGATGGAGAATACTTTGAAGAAAAAATTAAAAAACTAGAAGAGAATCAACACAAAATATCCCATATAAACGAAAATCAAATATCGTTTATGCAAAAAGCTACAAACATTTAACAAAACCATGAACACCCTAGAAGATAACGAACTGATATTAACAAGCAAAATTTGCAAATTGAAACCTACATGAAAAAACAAGATATATATTCTACACAAAGTAGAGCTATTGAATTACATCATAGCACACATAGTCAACTGATACTCGCTATGAATGAAATAATTCGATTACTCAATGAATTAGAAACCTCAGTTACATTCACCAAAATTGGATATCTACACCCCAGCATAACTAACCCTGAGGACTTTCAACACGAAGACATTCTTCCCTAAAACAAGGGACGCCAGGCGGCTTGTGGATTTAGGTTGTACCATATCTCAGTATTGGAGCATGGAACCCAAGCAATATTTTAAGGCACAACTATCAGTACTGATTGAAGAAGTTTTGCAAAAAAAACTGAAAAAATTTGAAAAAAAAAAGTTACAAAAATGCAATGCCGACCCAGATTACTTCTACACCATTAGTAAAATCTTTGCAAACTATTTTTTTCGTAATCAGAAGGAAAATTTATCCCGTTGCTTTTGAAAATTTCGATTTTTTTGTAGTTATGACATTTTGAAATTTGCACAATGAAAAACTTAAATTTTAAAGTATCATAACTTTATAAAAAAATCTAAATTTTCGAAAACAAAAAAAAAACGGGGTGATAAATTTTTCTTCTGATTACGAAAAAAAAAATAATTTGCAGAGATTTTACTAATGGTCTAGAAGTAATCTGGAGAGGCTGCCCATTTTTGTATTTTTTTCTCATTTTTTTTTACTTTTTTTTTTTCTGCAAAATTTCTTCAATCAATATTGATAGTCGTGCCTTAAAATATTGCTTGGGTTCCATGCTCCAATATTGAGATACTGTATAACCTAAATCCACCAGCCGCCGCTGCCATTGATATAAGCTATTTTTTCTTTCTTTTTCGAAATTTACTATCATTAATGCACAAAAATGTTTCTCATAATTTTTTGATAGGTGTAACATCTTTGAGTTAAACTTATTTCAAAATCATTAATTCCCTACTTATCAGTTAGCTGTTAATTGAGAATCATATAAAAAATTTATATGGTTTTGCATTTTTCCATTAATATAATTTCGAGTGGGGAGATGAAAACTATGGTTTGAGTATACTGCCCTACTAACATGAAAGGTCCTAACTGCAAAATTTGACATTTTTACTTTTTTTGCCTCCTTGGATTCGCCCACATTTGACTAGTATGTGTGCAAAATTAGAACGTCCTATCTAAGAGTTTAGCACTGCATTATATGCCTAAAAGATTCGTCCTAAATGCATAAAACACCACTCTTACTAAGATAAATTGTCCGATCGTACATATACTAAAATAATATGTGCTATCTGCGCATAAAAATTGCACTTAGGACAATTTGAACTAGTATTTTAATTTAGCAATTTCCGAGGGGCAAACCGCTGAGGAAATCAGGTGTACACTTTTGAGGAAATCTGAGGAAATCTTTAATAATCGTGAGGAAATCGATCGGGGTAATCCGAAGAAATCTGGAGGAAATCAGAGTAATCCGTCATCATTTTCACCATCAAGTTGAACTCGCCCTTAAGAGACAGAAAAACGTCTACGATTTTCAAGATTTTTGTGTGTACTCCAAGCTAATTCTTCCAGAGTAAATGTCATAAATATGCAACTATCCCAGTTTTTTAATTATACTGACTACGCGTCAAAATATAAATTAAAAAATCTTCATTCTCGAGTTTATTTGAAAGACATGGTCTGTGTATATTTTAAAAAGAGGTAATGCTTTCTTCTCATACAAAAAGAAATTTCAGGACGATTTTCTTGACTTAAAAGACATTTTTATAATGAGATATATCAAGGGTACACTAACTAAGCCACAGGTTCGTAATACATATCGTGGTGTATCCTTAGAACGGAAAATCAACTTACTATCTAAACTAAGGTCACATATTCCTGACAATCGTTTGAAATTCTGGAAAGAATTGCCTGTTGCAACTCTGGATAGACTTGATGGTGAAGATGAGTAGTATTAAATATTTTTATATTTATTTTTTATATGCCAATTCTATATTTAGTTCACTTATATTTTTTGAAATATAGTATGTTTTTTACTTCATGAAAATTCCTTATATTCAGCTCTTTCATACTCATTAAAACTTTTTAATAAATTATTTGTTTTATTTTGGACCTATTGTGTTAGTGCGCATTATAAAAAATTGGTATGTGTACATAGAAAAATTGTCCTAACTACCATTTTCTTCAAAAATCTCAAAATCTGGCAAGCGTAACAAAATACCTTATACTTCATTATATTCTGCTGTATACTAAAGCTTATTGTTATGGGTATAAAAAAAAACAAATAAAATACATGTATTTTCTGCCAAAATCAGTTAAAAGGTGAATTATCTCAAAATAATGAAATTGCAGATAGGGCCTTTCATGTTAGTAGGGCAGTATACGCCACTTGCACTTTCTGAATTTCATAACAATATCTCAACTATTTCCGGAGAAATTCGCCCTCTATCTCGAAAACTAAGCATTGTTAGCTATAAGTTTATATGACAAATCCATATTATTTTGACGTACTCTATCGATTCTCTAAGTTTTCCGATTAAAATCTAGCCCACCCTGTATATCAGCAGATTTATAATTTCATCAAAATCTATTACATTTTTATAAAGATAAATACAGAATTTTGAAATTTTATTTTAGATTAATTTTTCACTGTACAAATTTCAAGGGCGCAGAATGGTTTAATTAAAACTTAAAGCCGTAAAAAAGGGCGCCAGTATAGGTTCATTTTTAATAGGTGGGTTTAGGGGCCAACCTAACACCCAGTTACGCAACTAGTCTTACAATTACTCGAGTGGACTTATGACTATGACATAATTAACTCCATTATTCAAAATGCCGATGTTTTGCGAAATGCCTAATATTTTTATAAAAATAAATTTGTAAAATATTACTACGATATTAAATATCATACGGACAGACGTCTTTTTCTCTATGGTCTATGTAATAGATTATCATTATTATGGATTACGACAGAAGTTTCATCTATAACTGAATATGATTACTGATTACAATTCTTTTAAATTTCTAAAACATACTTAAATATTTATTACTTGTTAATTATTAATAATTTTGTAGGTATATTTAAATTCGACTGCTTAAGTATATTTAATTTGTATACTCGTATATAATACGTTGTATATTAAATACATAACGTCCCTACCGGAGAATTTATTGGTGATATCACAGATGATTTGGAAAGTTACGGCCCTGACTCTTATCGAATTTGCCAGCAGGTGTCATAAAAATTATACATACCTTTTCTATTCCCTGGTTTCAGAAAAATATCATTAAGTATGGAAAGTGAAAGGTATAGCCCTGAACTATTCTGCATCCCAACTGGTGGATTTAGAATAATCAGAGCCAATTTACATTCATTCCAAAATATCAGAAGAACAAGGGCGCATGAAGGTTGTTACTAGAGAAAAAACAAAAATGTATCGCCCAGATTCCACCAGAAATTATATAGAAGACTATCTCTATACCTTATGGATATAAGATACTACTATTATTATTATTATTATTTTTTTTTTCGGAATATCCGATGCCGGTCAGTCCTCCCGTGGCCTCCGATGCCTCACGGGAGTCGCGCCGGCGCATCAACTACAGCCACTCCCCACATCCCGCAGGGTTAGTGACTGTAGATACCAGAATCATGTGCCCTAAGCAGACGGAGAGAACCAAGAATGACCGCCTTCTGCATTTGGCCAGCCAGCCACTCGGCTGATTTTTGGCAGGCCGGTATGGTCTTCAGTTCCGAGAGCAGCGTAGGCTTTATCCCTCCGAGTACACCGATTATAAGGACGACCATTTTGATCGAGTAGCCTGGGTACAGCACTTGGAGCCCGTACCGGAGATCGCGATATTTGGTCCGTTTCTCCTCCTCCTTCAACGTGATGTTTTTCTCCGCAGGTGCCGAGAACTCGATGACATACATCACCATGAGTTGATGGTCGAGGAGGACTATGTCAGGCTTGTTGGCTTGGATTAGCCTGACAGTCGGGAATGAGTAGTTCCGGTAAATCCGGCATTTCTCGTTCTCGACAACGGACTCAATATCTCCGGGGACGTAAGGCAGCACTGGTGTCTGGTCAACCCCGTACGAGTGCCTTAGATGGTAGTATAGCACTCGTAAGGCCGCGTTATGTCGGTGGATGTAGGCCGAAATCGCATATATGGGGCATGCAGAAAGTAAATGCATGAGCGATTCCGGCGCCTGATGGCAGGTCCTGCAGTTGATATCAGGAACCTCTACACGCCACACGCGGCTACGGTAGACCAAGGTGTTGATAACACCATCCTGGCAGGCCATAATGAATCCCTCGGTCTCCGACTTAAGCCCTGCCGACCTTAGAAAGGCGAAGGTCAGCCTGGTCGATAAACCCAGTGTTTCTATGTTCTTATAGAAGACACCATGCTGGGGTTTGTCGACGTGCTGCCGAAATAGATTTTCCTGTTCGGCAGCTCTAATTCGGGCTTTCAGACGATTTGGCTGAAGTTCGGTAACTGACTCAACATCAGCACCTCGCCGGCCTCCTCGCCTGATGTCACATGCGAGACCGAGTTCATCTGTGGCTCTTTTTGCTGCCTTGAACAATCCTGCTCCCACTCCTACAGTTTCGTGATGTTTTACAAACCGCCAGAGGGGATCTGAGCTCTTGAGTATGTTACATGCCATACTCAGTACTACTCTGGCATGCGTACACTCTAGGCTCAAGAGTCCTCGCCCCCCCCCCCCCGTTGACGTGGGAGGTACACACGAGGAACGGACGATCTAGGATGAATACTTCTGTGAATATTCATCATCTTGCGGGTATCTCTGTCTAATTGGCGCAGCTCATCTACCCTCCACTTTACTACGGGGGGGGGGGGGCGGCGGGGGGGGGTGGTGTGTGTTCTTTTTTTCTCCCCCCGGGGGGGGGGGAAAACCCTTTTGGGGGGGGGGGGGGGGGGGGGGGGGGGGGGGGGGATTTTTTTTTTTTGGGTACCCCCGGGGGGGGCTTTGGGGGCCCCCCCGGGTTTTGTGGGTTCCCCCGCCCCGCGGGTTTTTTGGGGGTGCCCCGGGGGGGGGGGGGCCCTTCCAAAGAAATCCCCCCCCTTCGTCCTTCTTTGGGGGGGGACGCCGGCACTTTTGTCCAACCCGAACTCCATACCAATTGCCCGCGTATATTCTTCGACCACCCTAAGAGCGTTTTGTAGTCACGCTCTCCGGAGGCATAAAGTTTAAGGTCATCCATATAAAATAGATGGGTGACCTGTGCCGGGGGGGGGGGGGGGGGAATGTGGGGGGGGGGGGGGGGGGGGGGGAAAAGGGGGGGGGGGGGGGGGGGGGGGGGGGGGGGGGGGGGGGGGGGGGGGGAAACCCAAAACTCCTCTTAAAATCACCCCCCTTTTTGGTTAATCCCGGGGGGTTCCGTGGGTTTGGGGGGGGGGGGTTTTTCCGGGGGGGGGAACCGTTTTTTTTGCTTTTCATTGGGGGGGGTAGTAGGGCAAGGCATTCGGGCAAGTAAAAAAAAAGCTCATGGGATTTTTTATCAAATGCCTTGGGGTAATCAATCCAGGCCATCGATAGATTCCGCTTGTATTGCACAGAATCCTGTGTAATACAGCGGTCTATCAGCAGGCTGTCCTTGCAACCTGCCATGCCCTTCTTGGCACCACGCTGTTCGTGTATCTGCTGGAAGACCGGATCAACAGACCTCAGCGTCCTAGCATACAAGATACGTGTAAATATCTTGTAGCAGGAGTTAAGGCAAGTGATCGGCCTATAATTCCTCGGGTCGGAAAGATCCCCCTTTTTGGGGATAAGCACAGTACGTCCCTCGACGAACCAGTCCGGAATCTGCTGCCCGTCGTTCAACCATGAGTTGAAAACTCGCGCCAGACGGCGGTGAGTGGAAGGAAATTTCTTCCACCACCAGTTGTTAATGCCGTCTGGGCCCGGGGCAGCGAAGTTCTTGGTACCAACAAGTGCTTGTTGGACTTCCTCCGTACTGATTGCCGGGCACACTTCTTCTGGCTCTTCAAGATGTCTGTGACACAGAGCCTCGAAGTGTGCAATTGATGGAGTGTCGCTATTGAATGGACGCGGCGTTTCGTAGATTCCCTTCCAGAAGGTTTCGACATCTTCTACAGTCGGCGGATTCTCGACAACACGCTGTGGCTCTTGAAAGAGGCGGGAAGGATTCGTACGGAACAAATTGTTTTGTTCCATACTCCTCACCCGCCTCTTCAATGTTTTCTTTATCGCCATGAGCGCTCGGATCCTATCTAGACAGTGCTGCTTGATGGTAAGCATCACTGTCAGATTTAGAGTATGGTGTTGACGTCTTAATCCGGCAGCTATGCGCCGGATCCTGGGAGTAAAAACTCTACCAGTCGTCTTATATTCCACCACACTCTGGATCCGAGAAGCATGTTGTCTGGCCGACTGTATTTTGCCTTCGATTTTTTGTACACGCCGCTTGGCTTTCTCGACCCCGTGATTGGTTGACCTCTCACGGGGGACGAGTTGCTTCGCGGCGTTGTACACGGCGCAGTTGATTTGCCAGATGTCTACATCTTCCGGAATTTCCTCATCGATGACCGCGTCCATTCTAGCCAGGTCTTGTGGCTTTAGGTTAGCCCTGGTGTTAAGGCTAACCCTCGTCCTTAAGTCTACACCGGTGAACTCTAAAGGATGTTCCCCATCAGCTGGTAATTGCCGCGGTGGGACTGCGGCTGGCAGTTCTTCTAGCTGACGGGGTGCCCTTACGTAACCTGTCCTGAGCAGAAAGGATACTTGATCTCTCAGATGTTGTTGAGAGAAGGCGCGATGCTCTGGATGCATTTCGCACCAAAGTGCATGCAATCGCGCCATGTATCCCCTTCGCTCAGGTTCGCTACTCTCGCGGCAGGTCAGCAAATCATCCTGTAGTTCCCTCGTCCACTTAAAGCGTCCTTGTCCGTTGCGGTTCGTTATCATTGAGACGTTCCGGTGAGGCCCCTCCCACTTGTCCCTGACCCCCATCCGATTGGGGTCGGTCGTGAGGAGCCCTTCTTCGTAGGTTATAAGGAACCCGAAGTAGAAGGGGTACCAGGGTGGTTAGCCCTGGTACCCCCGCGGCCGACATTAGTCATCCATATTATTATTATTATTTTTTTTTTTTTTTTTTTTTTTTTTTTTTTCGGTTGCCCGACGCTGGACAGTCCTCCCGTGGCCTCCGACGCCTCACGGGAGTCGCGCCAGCACATTAACCTCAGCCACTCCCCACATCCCGCAGGGTTAGTGACTGTAGGCTCCGGAATCGTGTGCCCTAAGCAGACGGAGAGAACCAAGAATGACCGCCTTCTGCATTTGGCCTGCCAGCCACCCAGCTGATTTTTGGCAGGCCGGTATGATCTTCAGTTCCGAGAGTAGCGTAGGCTTTATCCCCCCCGAGTACACCGATAATAAGGACGACCATTTTGACCGAGTAGCCTGGGTACAGCACTTGGAGCTCGTACCGGAGATCGCGATATTTGGTCCGTTTCTCCTCCTCCTTCAAGGCGATGTTTTTCTCCGCAGGTGCCGAGAACTCGATGACATACATCACCTTGAGTTGATGGTCGAGGAGGACTATGTCAGGCTTGTTGGCTTGGATTAGCCTGACAGTCGGGAACGAGTAGTTCCAGTAAATCCGGCATTTCTCGTTCTCGACAACGGACTCAATATCTCCGGGGACGTAAGGCAGCACTGGTGTCTGGTCTACCCCGTACGAGTGCCTTAGATGGTAGTATAGCACTCGTAATGCCGCGTTATGTCGGTGGATGTAGGCCGAAATCGCATATATGGGGCATGCAGATAGTAAATGCATGAGCGATTCCGGCGCCTGATGGCAGGTCCTGCAGTTGATATCAGGAACCTCTACACGCCACACGCGGCTACGGTAGACCAAGGTGTTGATAACACCATCTTGGCAAGCCATAATGAATCCCTCGGTCTCCGACTTAAGCCCTGCTGACCTTAGAAAAGGCGAAGGTCAGCCTGGTCGATAAACCCAGTGTTTCTATGTTCTTATAGAAGACACCATGCTGGGGTTTATCGACGTGCTGCCGAAACAGATTTTTCTGTTCGACAGCTCTAATTCGGGCTTTCAGACGATTTGGCTGAAGTTCGGTGACTGACTCAACATCAGCACCTCGCCGGCCTCCTCGCCTGATGTCAAATGCGAGACCGAGTTCATCTGCGGCTCTTTTTGCTGCCTTGAACAATCCTGCTCCCACTCCTACAGTTTCGTGATGTTTTACGAACCGCAAGAGGGGGATCTGAGCTCCTGAGTATGTTACATGCCATACTCAGTACTACTCTACCATGCGTACACTCCAGGCTCAAGAGTCCTCGGCCCCCCCGTTGACGTGGGAGGTACACACGAGGAACGGACGATCTAGGATGAATACTTCTGTGAATATTCATCATCTTGCGGGTATCTCTGTCTAATTGGCGCAGCTCATCTACCCTCCACTTTACTACTCCGAAGGAGTAGAGCAGAATCGGAACGGCAAGCATATTAGTTGCAGACACCTTGTTCTTCCCCGAAAGTTCGGAAGACCAAATCTTTCGGAGGCGGTGTCTGTACTTGCCGCGGAGAGAATCCTTTATTTGTGTTACATCTTGGATGTGCCTTTGTTGCACACCCAGGTATGTATAGGTCTCTCCGGCATCCAGATGTCTTAGGATGCTTCCGTCTGCGAGCTGCGCATCTTCAGGAAATTCCCCGCATCGTCCTCTCTTGAGGTGGACGACTACACATTTGTCCAACCCGAACTCCATACCAATTGCCCGCGTATATTCTTCGACCACCCTAAGAGCGTTTTGTAGTTCACGCTCTCCGGAGGCATAAAGTTTAAGGTCATCCATATAAAATAGATGGGTGACCTTATGCCTCCGGTCGCTGGGTGGCCCACATTGATATCCGCGGGTTTGGCGGAGCCCAACAGACAACGGCAGCAGTGAGATGCAGAAGAGGAGAGGACTCAGGGAGTCACCCTGGAAAACTCCTCTCCCTGAATGCCACCTGCTCTGTCGTGACCCGCTGCGCACCTGATGTTATGGTGAAGCGGGTCTTCCAGAGCGGCAGCAGCTGTTCTATGCATCTCACTAGTGGTGCTGGTACCGCAAGACATTCGAGCAAGTACAACAATAGCTCGTGCGATGTTGTATCAAATGCCTTGCGGTAATCAATCCAGGCCATCGATAGATTCCGCTTGTATTGCACAGAATCCTGTGTAATACAGCGGTCTATCAGCAGGCTGTCCTTGCAACCTGCCATGCCCTTCTTGGCACCACGCTGTTCGTGTATCTGCTGGAAGACCGGATCAACAGACCTCAATGTCCTAGCATACAAGATACGTGTAAATATCTTGTAGCAGGAGTTGAGGCAAGTGATCGGCCTATAATTCCTCGGGTCGGAGAGATCCCCCTTTTTTGGGGATAAGCACAGTACGTCCCTCAACGAACCAGTCCGGAATCTGCTGCCCCTCGTTCAACCATGAGTTGAAAACTCGCGCCAGACGGCGGTGAGTGGAAGGAAATTTCTTCCACCACCAGTTGTTAATGCCGTCTGGGCCCGGGGCAGCGAAGTTCTTGGTACCAACAAGTGCTTGTTGAACTTCCTCCGTACTGATTGCCGGGCACACTTCTTCTGGCTCTTGACGATGTCTGTGACATAGAGCCTCGAAGTGTGCAATTGATGGAGTGTCGCTATTGAATGGACGCGTCGTTTCGTAGATTCCTTTCCAGAAGGTTTCGACACCTTCTACAGTCGGCGGATTGTCGACAACACGCTGTGGCTCTTGAAAGAGGCGGGAAGGATTGGTACGGAACAAATTGTTTTGTTCCATACTCCTCACTCGCCTCTTTAATGTTTTCTTTATCGCCATGAGCGCTCGGATCCTATCTAGACAGTGCTGCTTGATGGTAAGCATCACTGTCAGATTTAGAGTATGGTGTTGACGTCTTAATCCGGCTGCTATACGCCGGATTCTGGGAGTAAAAACTCTACCAGACGTCTTATATTCCACCACACTCTGGATCCGAGAAGCGTGTTGTCTGGCCGACTGTATTTTGCCTTCGATTTTTTGTACACGTCGCTTGGCTTTCTCGACCCCGTGATTGGTTGACCTCTCACGGGGGGACGAGTTGCTTCGCGGCGTTGTACACGGCACAGTTGATTTGCCAGATGTCTACATCTTCCGGAATTTCCTCATCGATGACCGCGTCCATTCTAGCCAGGTCTTGTGGCTTTAGGTTAGCCCTGGTGTTAAGGCTAAACCTCGTCCTTAAGTCTACACTGGTGAACTCTAAAGGATGTTCCCCATCAGCTGGTAATTGCCGCGGTGGTACTGCGGCTGGCAGTTCTTCCAGCTGACGGGGTGCCCTTACGTAACCTGTCCTGAGCAGAAAGGATACTTGATCTCTCAGATGTTGTTGAGAGAATTATTATTATTATTATTATTATTATTATTATTATTATTAATTATTACTATAAAATTTTATATCATTATGAATTTGTTTGATATTTTTTAAGCTTAATCGTTTTTGAATACCCAATAAATCTAAATAATTTTATAGGATTATGTGATTTGTTTATAACCTTTAAATTACATTTATAGACGTCATACAAATAAAATACGTTTTAACATTATCAAGCAATTTTCAATCATTGCCTGATAGACTGCACAAAATGATTGCATCACTTTTTACAGGCACTTCACATTTTGATGTTATTTTATTGATCGTTTGAAACACCTACAATTTGGAAATTCTGCAACAGGTGTATAATGATTCCTTATGACTGTTTTCTTTCCTTATGTGGGAATGGATTGCACACTAGTAACATTTCAATGGACAGGAAGAAACTTTGTAGAATACTTCGAAGAATTGACAACCACTCACTCAATGTAATTCTGCGATATGAAATAGAACAGCCGAGATACCAGATAATACCCCCATTAATTAATATTCAGCTTTTTGAGAATACGTCTTTATAGTGTGATGCAGGAATACTATTTCTGAGATTGAATGTGTGTTATTTTTGGGAGAACCTTTATTTGTAAATCAAAAGCCAAGTTAGAAGAGAATAGGTCTGAAAACTGAAAAAGATTTTTCTCTTGGTGACGTCGTTGTTGAGCTGTTTCCTTTTGTAAGTGAAAAAATGTATTAATTGTAAAATCAGCCCAACAGCTTTAGTCAACAATCAGAAGTATTTACCTGATTTTAGCACAATACCTGTTGATAACCAAGAGATCTCCTCTGCTACAAGTTTTAAATATTTAAGGATAATGATTGACTGTCACCTACGATGGGATATTCAAGCCAGTAGTATTATAAAAAAATAGATATTTAGTATATCGGGTGTAACAGAATCTCCTTTAGTTTTGAAGATAATTGATTGAAATTTGGGATATCCTATATACATAATAAGCGGCACTTTTTGACATACAAGTGATTTTTTTCACTTCCGGTTTCGCCGGAAGTGACAGTAACTTTTAATTTTTAATTGGAAGACCCTGTATATTATTGCATTTTTGAATTCTACATTTTCTGAATCCAACGATACTACATAAGTGACATTTCAAATATCAATATCGTTTATAATATAATTTTTAGTTTTCCATTTAAGTGTGCCATGACGGTTCCGATTTATTTTAAATGATTCGTGTAATGCTAGAAAAATCGAAATACTAAATTACGTGATTTATGGACAAATAAAGTTCATCAAAATGGGTTTTTGGGAAAAAACTCAATTTTTTCAAATGAAACCATATTGGTACCGTGGTACCATTTGTTAGTACTATTAATAAGGAATTTATTCATATGTCGTATTAAAATGTGCGATAAACACAAACAAAATTACAGCTGCAAGAAAATAAGAAAATAGAATTTTGTTCTAATTAAATGTTAAGAAGTAACTAAGGTGGCTTTGAAAACAATGACATATTTAGCTTGTCAAACATTTGTTGATTTAGTAGTGTTTTTATTGTCTTTAAACATTTTTTAATTGTGTTCAAAATGCCGCAAATTTATACAAGAGATGAAAAAGTGGACATTATTTATGGGAAATGTTGCGGCTAGACACCTTTATGCCGAACGATATCCTGATAGACAATATCCAGCGACAAATTATTTTAATCGTCTTGAAAATTAGTTCCGAAGTGAGCCCAACAATGATTCCGAAGAAAATTTCATTTTTGACGAAGGAACGGAAATTAGTGTTTTGGCTCAAGTAGAAGTTGATAAGACTGTTTCTTTAAGGCAAATTGGGTTTGAATTGGAAATCAGTCACCAAACAGTAAGCCGAATTTTGCACAAATATCACTATAAATCTTTTAAATACCAATTGCACCAGCACTTGTACGAAAGTGATTACGAACGTAGGATGGAATATTGCAATTGGATTTTGCAGAATAACGTGCAGCCAAACAATGATTTTTTGGGAATGATTTTATTTTCGGACGAGCCTAGGTTTACAAATTTGGGATTATTTAATCGATAAAATACAAAATATTGGTCACAAGAAAATCAAAATTTAGTACGGGAGGGTAATTTTCAAGTGCGGTTCAGTTTCAATGTTTGGTTTGGAATAATCGGTAGTAGAATCATGGGTCCAATAATATTTGAAGGATCCTTGATTGGTGCCAGATACTTGGGATTTCTGCAAAATGAAATTGAGGATAGTTTAGCTGAATTACCTTTCCATTTACGACAGGGAATGTTCGGGTTCAGGTCCGATGATTCGATTCCTGCTCCTTTTCTGGCCAAGAAATCGGCTATTTCGTTACCTTCCAGACAAGAGTGGCCAGGTATCCAGACCAGTCACTTTATTGTTATATAGTTAGAAATAGTAAAAATGTGTTTTGTTTAAAAAGAACTTGTTAATAGGTGGTTGAAGACAAATGATAGGTATTGTAGAACACAATAATTGTAGATCAATAGTTTAACATTTGTCAGAATTCTCTTTATTAGAATTGAATTAGATTTGCAGTCTCTGAACTTAAAATTAACGGATGTTTATATTTATTCATAATTTAATATTTAATTGTTAATATCTACAAATGTTATATCTACAGTAAATCTTCACAAAAATTATAAATAAATTTTATTACTATTATTATTAAGAACAAATTTAAGATCTGTAGTAGCAATACATTTTTTTTTCGTTATCTTTTTGAATGTTAAAGCTGCACCAGTAGTCCAGATACAAAGAAGTCCAAGTTTATTCAAAGGTTTATACAATACATTTAAAACTTTTTTTCTAGTAAGGCAATCTTATTTTCTACTTTTTTGCCTTGCAAAATCTGCCATAGTTTAGCAACTTGCCAACTCAGTTGGGTTTGTGGATCTCGACTTTCCTTTTTATCCGTTGTGGTTGATGGAGACTCATCATAGATTGATAGAAGTCCAAGTTTATTCAAAAGTTTATAAAATTCATATAAAACTTTGTTTTGAGTAAGGCGATCTTATTTTCGACTTTGTTGCCTTGATAAGTTTTTTAATCTGCCATAATGTAGCAACTTGTCAACTCAGTGGTACTTGTGGATTTTGAGTTTCCTTTTTATCCGTTGTGGTTGATGGAGACTCATTATAGATAGATAGGAGTCCAAGTTTATTCAAAAGTTTATAAAATTCATTTGAAACTTTGTTTTGAGTAAGGCAATCTTATTTTCGACTTTTTTGCCTTGATAAGTTTTGTAATCTGCCATAATGTAGCAACTTGTCAACTCAGTTGTACTTGTGGATCTTGAGTTTCCTATTTATCCGTTGTGGTTGACGGAGTCTCATTACAAACGTTCTCTATAAACACTTACGCCCAATCTGAAATAAAATTATTACAAATTAATATAACATTTGATATTAATAGTAGTATACATTAGTTGTCAATATTAATAAAAGGTATAATCAGGGCCGTCCATAGCTATTACGCTGCTAAAGGGCGAAATGTAATTTGCCTCCTATCATTTACCAACTCATAAACATATTTTTTCGCCCATTTGGGAATGGAAAATAATGAAGGCAATAAGCAATAAATATATTCAACATTTTATTTTGTGTTTGTTTTTTTGGCTTTAAAAAGCTTACCAAATTTAATATTTATGTTTTCTTAACCACCTCTCAAGTCACTAAAGTAACCCCCAGAAAATCCTAAGATTTTGTATTGGGTAAAGAGAGACAAGATCCTACAGTTTATTATGGAATTCGAACCACATCTAGCGCATCGACAATTTCCTCTCCCATCTTATTCCGAAATAATTTAAAAATAAATTTTTTAACTTGCTCGAGGATGGAATCGAACCATCGACATTCGGTACCAAGTAAATATCTATAAGCGCTTTATCCACTCGGCCACCATGCTCCATAAAAATATGCACACAAAAAATACTTTCGTTTCCCAAAACTACTAAATGTTCAACAAATTTTGGACCACATATAATCCTAAATTGAAAACCAGATATTGACACCTGAACACATTCGTATACTTAATTGAATCTTGGCCGAATATTTGCGTAAACACATTTTGAATAATTTTGGCACATACCAAAACTTAGGATGTATGAATGCAGGGAAAATGTTTCAAATAAAAACACAAAGTTTTTTCTTTTTTCTGTTGTTGTAATAGGTAGACCAAAGGAGTGAAAATGTTTATCTCTGTCGATAGTTCCAACTATCAGTACCGGAAACCCTTACCTCGCCTAAGATTGCATAGCTTCTGCGTATACACTGATACACAAACTGCTAGAAAATGGGATGAGATCACTGAGTTTCTGTCACAAATACAAGGTATTTTGGAGCCAGCGACGTGGCCTAACTTCTTTAAATCTTCTTTCTTGATTCTTTTCGCAAAGAGGACAAGGCTTTGTTTGTGTTTTTGAAGACCTGTGATTTGATTTCTCCCTAGCTGGGTTTTATTCTTTTTTATTTAGTTGGGCGCCACGTGACTTGCTGCCACGAAAATAGTTTTAATTTTGTTGTCTTGGTATTTGATCTAGAAATGGAATTTTCTCAAGGTCGGTTTGATTATACGGAGAGGTAAGGTAGCTTGTTCTTATCCTCGTTGAAATTTCTGTGTGCCTTTGGCTACGATAGCAGAGCGGAGCAAGACTTCAGCAACTCCTCTTCGGCGATCGTGGCTTGAGAGATCTGTTTCTACCTCAGATTTTGTAGCTGAAAGATTTAATCAAACGGCTTATGCTTATTTACTATTTAGAGCTAAAAAAAATTTGCACACGGGGTCTCTGGCAATTTGGCTTCTTTTCAGCCAGAAAATGACTATGAAATATTGAAAATATTTTTTCAGTCAGCTTTTATGCAAAAATTAAATTGAAAATAGGTTTTTATGTTTCCCTGTGAGTGCTTTTTGAATTATGAAATTTATTTTTTTCAAAGTTGCTGACGGCCAAAAAATAATTTGAACAAAATTGAATTTTACTCGCGAGATCAGGTGATTTGTGTGTAAAATTTTTTGACTGTCGTTGGGACAAAACATAAAATTGAGCATAAAATTCACAATCACAAAACACTTTCTAAAAAATGTCTTGAAAATTTTTTGAAATTCAGCAGACTGGAGAGCAAGTTGACCTACAACTCGAATACTACTAGCCTGCCCAAAAGGTCGCGCAATACTTCACAAATTTTCTTAATAATGATCGATTTGTAAAACCAAAAAAAAAAAATTTATTAAAAATTCGAATTCGAAAAAAAATATGTTTGAGCAGCATTTATTTTTATGCTTAATGTGATCTTATTAAATGAAAATAGATTTAAAAATTTATTTTCAAACGACTAAGTCGAAAGTTATTAAAAATTTGAAAATGAATTTTTCTATGTCCTGGTGGAGTAACAAAATGTTTTGATGAAATTTATTTTTTTGTAAAAAATTTTGGCTGTCGATTCTTAAAACAAAAAATTTCAATAAATTCTGAAACTTTTATGGCAGCCTAGTAAACACCCGGGAAAATTAGAACTAACCAACTTTTTGTTGAATAAATGAATTTTAAGTCGGATGAAGCTTTGATTTTAAAACAAGTTACATTTTTTTTGTATAAAATGAGGTTCGGGAATTTTCTTTAAAGCCTAGCCTCGCGAAAAAATTATTTTGAAAAAATAATTCCAAGTTTCTAAGTATGCAAGTCACTTACTTACCTGTCCTCGGAGATCTCAGATGATGATGTTCTTTTGCAATAACATTTAATTTTTTATTAGTAGACCGCCCACGTCCGTAGGAACCTGCTTGTGGTTTTCTAAGTTTAATAAATAAAAAACAATGTAGTTTTACAGTAAAACCTGATGATGGAGTACTCCTCAAGCCAAAATCTATGAATGATAAAAGCTGTCGAAGAAGTGCTTCTGGTTTTCTGCGGTGGATGTTGTAAAAATATTTTATAGGTGATGGACGCCGCCTTCGTGTCTTAAGTACCAAAAAAAATAAACTAGCCTGGCGCGTGGAGAAATTTCTTAGTGCCTATTTTAAGACTTCTGGGGCCCGTGGAGATCTATTTACCTATAAAACAGCCAACGAAAGACTGTTTTGAGGGCTGTAGATCAGTTGGTGTTTATTAATAGGGTTCACAACCGGTTTTAAATTAAATATTTATCGTTCTGAGAGTGGCATCAAGTGTGTGTTAATGCAAAAGTGAAAAATGTTTACTTTTAAATGAATTTAGTATTACAATGTTCTCGCGTGGATGCTAGGAGAATAATTGTTTTAACTTGTCTGAAATTTTATATTTATAGGGGTTGTGTCGTCATCTATTGCGATGTTAACATGATGTAATGTTTTTAAAAATGCGTAGTAAGAACAAAAGCTATCCACTTTAAAAGTTCCCGATTAGGTGAAAGCTTCGATGCGGTCTGTCTATCTGAATGGTCTACATGGTATAGAAAACTCCAATTTTACAATTTTAAGTCTCGTATAGAGAAATTTGACGGTCAATTAAACGTTAACAGATCTACTCTCGCCTCCTAATGAAACTTAACCAACAGCGCACTGTACAAGTACAGAAACAAGGAACGTAGAGTTAGCGCCAAATACTACGATTATACTAAAAGAAAAGTTCCATCATCTCGTTATTAGTTAATCTGATAACACGCGCACGCGCGCACAACAAGCGAGAGGTATTCCTTTGGATTCGGCCAGGCTGATGAGCGATTTGTCGAAAGCGAAATATTACGGACGACAATGTAATGAGAAACAAACGATATCCTGTTCAGCGCAAAGCGATTAACATTTAATTTTAACGATGCCTCTGTCATGAACACATCGACTTCTTTTGGAAGACGATTTTTTTCTCGACTTTTTCCTCAAGCGCAAAAGACAGTAGGGTGTACATCGTATTAATAGATATAGAATAAATATACGATATTTATTTATTCCATAAAGTATGGAGAGTTTCATCGTATTATCTTTCATCTTATTTTTTGAAATGTCTATGGGTCTTGCCACAGAACTTCTGATATTAAAATTTCTTTAAAACACGCAGCCATGTTGGTGTAGTTACATAGTAGAACTAACGGTGTAGATATAGCCAAACTAACTAAAAATCGCTTAAAATCAAACGTTGAAATTAGAACGACACGCTTTCTCATTAAGCGATTTGTCGCTAATGTTTTGTATCAGTATGGCCGCTTTAATTTGCTGTAATGTGTTTGATATATTTTTTTGTCGCTATATCGGCAACGATTTTTTGCTCGCGACAAATCGCTTGTCAGTCTGGTCGAATCCTTTGAGACTTTGAACAGCACATCATTTGATGTGGCCGGCATCGTATCATACTTGGACGCTGTAAGTGACCTTTTTACTTTGACAGTGCCAAATTTTACATAATTTCTGTAAACTTTGACAGCACCATGCCGCTGCAGGTGGCGCGATATAATAGTCAAATTACTTTACTTATTTTATTACTTTTTTAAACTGTGAATATTTGCGCTTATGCTACGTTACAATCGCTGTGCAAAGCACCTCTTGCACTCTCGGGTAGGGATGGGCCTGGGTATAATTATAATTAAAATTTAAAGCAATAAGTTTGCATTAATTTATTTAGCAATTAAATATTAGTTCCTTTTTTTTGTAAACGTATCAAAATTTATACATAATTTGCTTTGTAATGCAGTAGTGATGCAAGATCTAGGCAAGTTTTTATTTCAAATAGAGAATCAGAGAATTTAGCGTATATTTTAAAATGTTATAGAATTTTAGGTATTATTTCTCTTTATATAAGATCCTCTAAATTCCCTACTTCCGTATTTGAAATTAAAATGATAATAAACAGTTTGGTCAAAGTTTCCAGTAGCGTAGATATTGGGGAGGTCGCCCACTTTTTGCCTCCTATTTTCTGCCATTGAAGATTTTTTTTAAAAATTGGTGGTATTTTTCAAGGTCCAAAAAATCATTGCATATACGGACAAAAAATAAATAAATAAAATAAAAATAATAAGTATCCTATGCAGTATAGAAATAGTTCTTGTCAGTTCCTGTCAATAGTATAAGCTTGTTTCGACTCAACATCTTAGTTTATTCGTTTTCATAGGTACCTACCCAGAGTTTTGAAAAAAAAAACCCCCAACTTTGAGGGCTTCGTTATTTTGGATTTCCGGATCCACGTTTATTCACAATCGTCACTTAAATTTACAGATCTGAAACCCTATATACAGTGTATAGCAAATTTTATGGAACCACTTTTTGTATCTCAAAACTACCAAGGCGATTTTTTTGAAATTTGAGTGGTTGATCACTGCCCCAAATTGAACTTATCGATGTAGTAAAATTTGAGAATCATCATTTGCGTGCCATTATAGAGGCAAACGTATGGGTGAATTTTCTGAAAATTTATATTAGAGATTTTTTTAGAAAAAATCGAATCATATATTATTACTCAGAACAATGTAATATACTAGTTTGATTTGGTTTTGGAACATAATTCTTATTTTCTTAATAATGCAAAAATTCTAATAACAAATTAAACCACAAATATTGGGGAACTAAAATTATTAAAAAAAAATAGAATTATGTTTTAAAACTAAATCAGACTAGTATAACACATTGTTCTGAACAAAAAATGAAGAATAATTTTTTTCCATTTGAACAACCGTTTTTTGCAGATAAGAATAATTATTTTTTTGTTGAAAAAATATTTTTTGTTGGTCTCATATCTCAAATTTTCTGAACCCACTTCGATGAAATATTGCACAAAAAAAGTTTTTAAAGACGCTGATTAAGAATATCAAATTAGATTTTTTTCTAAAAAAATCGCTAATATAAATTTTCGGAGATTCCACCCATATGTTTGCCTTTATAAAGGCACGCCAATGATGATTCTCAAATTTCACTACGCTGATAAATTCGATTTGGGGGCAGTGATGAACCACCCAATTTTCAAAAAGATCGCATTAGTAATATTTGAGACACATGAAACTTGCAACCCACTGTATTTTGTCGTCGATATAATTAGTAATGATTTCTTTTTGTAGAATGTGGGCTACCGCGCTTGAATTCACCACGAGAGGCGCTAGTCTAGGGTAAGATAAATGTCACTGAACGTTAATGTTTATTATGGCTTTTTTACCGCGGGTTTTTAGTGATTTTTATAAAAATTGGCTGAAAATATTTAACACAATGACGACAGAAGGGGAAGTAGTATTTTACTTGCTCAGTAGGGAAATTATTGTACCTATCAGAGGTGTTTTGATGTCATTAAAGTTAGGATATATCAAGCATGAGCATGATGAAAACAGCTAATGTGCATGGTTATTACTTACGATTTTCTATATTAGGCTCCTTTGGTAACGCATAATCATTAGGATTAAAATATTTCTTACAAACAAACGAATGTTTCGAAGGAGTAAAGTTATCCCTACGAATCGCTACCAACCACTGTTTTAGGCGAATTTTGTCTCTCGGAAACATATGTCCGCCTTTGTTTATGAACAAAATGGAACTGTACAACACTGAGGCATAATCAACAAGTTTTTTATTTATTGGTTACGAAATAATTATAATAAAACCTTATAAACTTGTTCCGCGCCTAACAATAACTCTTGACAGCTACCTTATTCGCCAGTGGCGCCAGCTGGTGAGCCTAAAAATGGTAGCCCTCATTGTTGTAATTGTCCTCTTAAACAACCCATAAAAAAACGTAACCAATCCGGCCTGTGTCTGCCATCTTGAAAAAATTGCGAATCTAGGGTACATCTGTCAATTTTTTTCTCAATTATCTCAGAAACGGTACAGTTCACGTAAAAAATGCACAAGCTAAATTGAAAGAGCATAAAATTTCCTACGAGATAGCTATTTCAGTTTTCTTCGATTTTCCTCATTGTCAAGAAAAAACTGCCAATTATTACTTGGAGATCAGAACTTCCTCACCGTAGTAAAACTCGACGTGGTGGAGTTTATAATAAAAGTAATTTTTGACGTTTCAAAGAAGTCACTTTTTTTGACGTTTCAAAAAAGTCACATTGGTGGAATGTCACTAATATTTTTTAGACATTAGGACCGATTTTGCTCATCAGCGAACTCAATCTCGTCCTTGACCTCTAGAATGTGTGTACCAAATTTGAAAGCTTTATCTCAAAAACTGTAGCTAATATCGCGAACCACACAGACACACACAGGCACACATACAGAAATTTTTTGTCTGAAATTTTGTGTATCGGCATATCATTGAGTTTCGTCCAGAAATGCAATAAAAATTTTCAAAATTTTTTTACGAATACATAACTTCCTCGCTTTGAGGGGTAAGGAAGTTAAATTGCAATTTCCGAAAAAAAAAAAACTTATACCCAAAGAACTAATTTTTTTTGTGTATAATATTCAATATCATTAGATAAGTTCATGAACATAGTTGCCAACCCTCCCGTCTTCCGAAATGGTGACTCAAAATGAACACAGCGATGCTATTGGTCGGAAAAAAGAAACTTTTGACTGTTGCATATACATAAAACAAGTTAATTCTTAAAGGTGAACAGTCTCGCAACTAAAAAGTCAACGTGCTCGGGGGTCGTGTCACGTTCATACAGAAATACTTGCGGTATAATGAGATTTTAGGCTTATTATAAGTACTTATATAATAAGTACCAATCAATCAGCATGGAAATTATGAACAAGCTTTTTCATCTAAGAAAATGAAATATTTTTAGTTCATTACTGTTCATTAAATGTAATTAAAATTTAATACTTTTCAAAAAATTCGTAAAATTTCCAAAACTTGTTTTAGCGCCCTTGTGCGCTGCACGTTTGAACTCATATGGCCGGTGCGGGCCACCTGTATGTTACACATTTTTCTTTTTCTTTTTTGTGGACTTACTATCTCATAAATATTCTTCATCATTTAAAAAAATATAGTAAGTTATCCAGTATGTTACTGGAATAATAAACCTCTCCGCTTGTGACTTTACGTCAAAAGATTAGTCAGAAGGTGTTTTTTAACAACTAATATGAGACACAAAAATAATAATATAATTCCCTACCATTTTCGGAAAACGAATCTGTTTTTTAAAGTTATTTATCTTTTTTAGATTATGTCAAGCGTGCACTTGACATGTACATTATTTGTTTATGTACTATCCATAGATACTTCCCTTAGAACTGTTGGAACTTAAAAAATTATAAAAATATTAAATTTGTTTAATTCTTCTTTTAACATCGGTAACCACGTTGTAAAAAAATCTACAGAGCAATGGGATAAATATGTTTCTTCATTCAGTAATATTATTGCCGGATCCTTAATTTTTTTTTTTTTGCTGTTCGCTTCTTCCATTAAAATTCTTGCTGAATCCCAATTTATTCTATGTTCATTTTCGCAAACATGTTCGCAAATTTTCGTTTTTCAATTCCATCCTTTCGAATATAACTTTTATCCTCACCTAACCTTACGCTAGGGGTCTGGATGACTCTCCCACATAATATTTATTATACTCACACGGAAGATACTATAAATACAGTTTTTTGAATTTTGCTCACAATTTACCGGTTTTGTTTTTTGTTAAATTGGATTTCAAAGTATTACTCGTTTGAAATACTGCCTAACATGAATCTTATCTTCGACAAGACGTAGTTTTTCTGATAAACCTTGTATATAAGGATTTATTGTTGATTATTGGTATTCAGATTTTTGTTGTATCGATTATTAAGTCTAGTCTCAATATTAATTAGAGTCCTATCAATAAAAATATTTGGTGGAGATATGTCGGCGATAATATTTTTCCAATTTGGTCTCGTAATATTGAGTTATTATATAATTGTTTAGAAAACATTAATGATAGAGCCATCCATTAAATTCACTTTGGAAGTAGATACTAATAATGAATGCCCCTTCTTGGATATTTTGGTTAAAATTAATAACACATTTGAAACTAGTATATAAAGAAAAAACTCATACTAATAGCTATTTAAATTTTAAGTCTTACCAGGCAATTAATGTTCAAAGGGGTGTTGTTAAATGTTTGTATGGCAGATCAAAAATAATTTCATTTAAAGATGAAATATGAAATAATGAGAAAAAATTTATAAAGAGGTATTAATAAATAATGAATATCCCGAATTTCTTGTTGACGGGATCTAATTAATAATATTGAGAATAGACTTAATAATTCGGTACAACAAAAGCCTGAATATACAACAATAATTTCTTATATACAAGGCTTAT